>JAVDPK010017265.1:0-13688 GCA_034780415.1 Cichlasoma orientale | reverse complement strand
ATCTGCTACTGCTACTACATCGAAATTTCCCCATGGTGGGACAAATAAAGGGATTTTCTATTCTATTCTATTCTATTTAACATTTTCCTAAATTTAAGGCTGTCTTAAGACTTAAGCATAATGCTGTGTATATAAATTTTTTAAATCCAACTTGTTCTAAACATCATCTGATCTGTTTTGCAGTGTCAGTCAAAGTGTACAATCTGCATTTCTTTATTTTCCGTTAACTCAATCTACATTTAGGCTGTTATGTGGAGTGTACATTTCACATTTTAGAGCATCTTCCTGACTTTTCAGGCTGACATCCGTAGAGAATGTGGCTAAACATATTGATGTCAAAAACAGGGATTAAAAAAAAAAAATTATTTGTTTATTTCATGCTGAAGGTTCTCTAGTAGTCTCTGTAGTAGTACAGTATTTGCATCAGTGGAGGGCGCACTAATGGTCGACGTGGGCGTGTCAACATTAATATGCCCGAGCGCAAAGTGTGTAAATTCTTGGTCCTGCACCATTGTTGAGAATGTGTGGGCATATTCAAGTAGGTTTAGAGGAGAATAAAATCTGATTCGCATGCAAAATTAAAATAAAAGGAGATTCGGTACGGATGTCGCCATCTTTAGTAGGGGACAATAACCCAACTCCTATAACACAACTTGTTGTAATTTGGGCAAACTCGTAATGTGTTTACTTTATATCGATTTCGCTTGTTCGTAAAAGTACATCGCTATACACTGCATAATTCAGACACTCACAGTGACAAATATCAAAAATTGTATATACGTTTTCCTCCGAAATGGTAGCGAGCGGGTCCTTGTCGCCATGTCTACTTTGGGTGACGCCAACTCTCTTCCATTTTCCTCCGCCTCTGGTTGTCAAGAAGATGGCAGCTTCCAGGCAGGCATGAGAGGAAATACTTCTCCACAAATCGAATGAATTTGGATTATTGCCGCAAGATTAGAGCACATACCTGTGTTTTTGCAATTACTGCATCGAAATAAGTGAGTACAATTCTGAAATATGCGTGCCTTTTTCGGTCTGTTGTGTTTTGTTGTAGCAAGCCGCCCGGCCATTTTTCTTGTGGGAGCTGTAGAATTAGGCCGATTGTTGAAAAGATGGCTGCTTCCAGAGACGGCATGAAACATAATAACACTGTGTTTATGCCGTTTAACTCAATTTAGCTTTGTTTTAAGAGTGTTGCTGAGCCTGCGTTTGTATCAGGTAAATTATGCATTGTAAAGAAAAATTAAATTACGTTGAATTTAATTGAGAAATTTGGCAGCGCTTTGACAGATGCATGCTAACGCCGTTAGCTCGAGCAAATTAGGTTGAGCAGCTAGCCGCTAGCGCTAACGGCGTACGGCTAACAGGAGAATTTGAATGCTGCGATTACAACTTTAAAATGTTGGAAATCTAAGTAAATCATTCGATGGGTATTGAACGCTTAGCGCCACAATATTTGCAACTGTTAGCATAAGCTTTGGCTATTGTATAACGTTAGAAATGCGTTAAAGCGGTTCCAAAGAATGCTAAACTTGTTAGCTACAATATGGCGACTCCCAGAGAGGCATGAAAATAGCCGACTCTTGCTAATGATTACTGCAGCCGATTAATCAGTGTTAAAAATGTCTAATGTTTTGCGGACCGATGCTTATAACGATCCGCTGAAGTTGTATTGATGGTGAAGTATTCTTTTTGCTGGTGTAATAAGTTAGTTGTCATGAAATTTTCTTTTTCGTTCGCTTCCGCCATTTTTCAGATGGGCAGTAGCGTTAGCGGGTGTTTGTTTGGCTGCAAGATGGCGGCTTCCATGGATTGAATTCAATGGTTAGAAACAACTAATAACAAACTTGGATAACGACACGATTTACTTTATTTCTTAACACATCTGCAACGTCTTAACTGTATCATTCATTATAAAGCAGATGCTGCTCTAAAGGTTTTCTGCAAATATAGTTTTATGTTGTTTTTTTCCCTTTCCTTTTTTTTTGACAGTGTTCATTACCCAAAGCTAACCGCTAGCTGTAAAGTTAGCTATAGTTCACGGCCATAAGCTGTTGTTGCATTTTCATAAGTTTAATGTAGAAATAATAGGTTTGCTTGTTCAAGAAAATGTGACGATTGCGTCTTTATCATTGATTTCGGTAGAAGTCATGTCTGCCCCTGGCTCCGCGGTGTCTGGGACCACGGCGTCGGTTCTGCAGCCGCGATGGAAACGGGTCCTCGGGTGGTCCGGTCCTGTTCCCCGGCCCAGACATGGACACAGAGCTGTGGCTATAAAGGAGCTTATGGTCGTTTTTGGCGGTGGAAACGAAGGAATTGTGGATGAGTTGCATGTATACAACACCGGTAAGACTAACTTTGTATAAAGAACTTTACTTTCTGTAGAAAGCACATTTTCTTTTAAAAACATTAAAATATTAACGAGGACAATGCAGAATACTTTTATATGGTTTTCATCTAAAACTCTTAAGTTCAGTGTATATTTGTGATGCGCAAAACTAAACAGCCTTGTAGGCCTCGGCAGGCCAAACAGAATCTAGCCCCCCCTCTTGGAGAAGGATTTTAATGCATGTTAAAAAAGGCGGGCTAAAATAAAATGGATGATGCTGGTTGGTTTAAGCATATCCTCTGCCCCAGTTTCCTGCATATAAACCAATAAGGACAGGCAGCCTCAGCAGTTGTGTTTATGTTTAAGTTTGTGTTCCAAAAATAAATGGAGAGTTGTTTTCAGCTTCTGCTTTTAAGCATTTCAAAGCCTTATTGGGGTGGTAGCATAAACTTTGTTATTAATTCTAATTGGAATGAAATAACCCCTCTGTTGTCCTCTGTTGCTGTGTTTTAATTTTTTTTTAGCAACAAACCAGTGGTTTATCCCAGCAGTCCGTGGTGATATACCTCCTGGTTGTGCTGCATATGGTTTTGTCTGTGATGGCACGCGGTTGCTGGTGTTTGGGGGAATGGTGGAGTATGGAAAGTACAGCAACGATCTTTATGAGCTACAGGTAACCTTTCAATGAAAAATAACCCAAGTCTTGCTGTTGAGTTTGCTGAATGCTTATAAACGAAGTGTTTAATGCATCTATATCAGTAATATATAGCTGGTGTCAAGGTCAGAATTTCCAGAGATAAGATGTTTACAAAGCAGGGTTCATATGCAGGCCATCATACTGCAGGGTCTCTGTCAACTTGACATCACACACGCTATATTTCCACTTGTCTGCATCACAGATAACTAATAGAAAAAAAACAAAACAAAGTGCACTGCAAAGTTAGTTTTCACCCATGTTATAGTTTATGCTCACTAGACTGTATGAACTATTATTTAAAATTAAATCCAATGTAACATAATTTTCTGATTGTGCTTAATCCTTAGCTCTAGACCGTTATAGTAAAGCTATGATCAGTGTCATTGAAACTATTAATTATGACTTGTAAAATAGAGAGAGAAAAGTCTGTTGCATAGCTAATGGTGTTGTTGGGTGTGTTAATCTTGAGATCTATTTAAGGAGTAATGCAGTGCAGGCAATCCAAGTTATTTCTTCTTTTTTTTTAATTGTAGTAGAAGAGCTTTATGATCAAATTTGATTCCGGTTAACTCTTCAAATATATTTAGGTTCCCCAAATTTCATTTACCAATCCTGACAAGTTCTCAAGTGTTTTATTCTCCTGTTTAAAGCTATAAATATGTTTCTGGTGAAAGGATGTCAGGAAGCATTGTCTCAAAAGTTTTTGGCAGCCAGATCCCAGATGGATTTTCAATCACTGGGAAATGGAGTAGACATTAAACATACATTAATAAATGTGGGCTTATTTAGGGTGGTATGGATGTATGGTTTGAGTCATAGATGTGACGATAAATCTGTCCTTATTTTTACATGGAACAAGGAATGGGGTCAACTTATGACTTGGTAGTTACAGTTTCTGCTGTGATCTGTCAGCTGATAATTTCTCACTGTGGTTTTCGCTACAGGCCAGCAGATGGGAATGGAAAAAATTGAAAGCAAAAAATCCGAAGAATGGCCCCCCTCCTTGCCCTCGTCTTGGCCACAGCTTTTCACTGGTTGGCAACAAATGCTACCTCTTTGGTGGACTTGCCAATGACAGTGAAGATCCAAAAAACAACATTCCCAGGTACAGAGGTTTTCTGAAGGTTGTCATCAGCGGAGCACTGTTTTTCAGGAGTGCTTAAGATTTGGTTTCAACCACCAACATGAGTGTGACTGTGTTTTTATTTCAGATATCTGAATGATCTGTACACACTCGAGCTTCGTGCGGGTTCCAGTGTGGTTGGATGGGATATTCCAATCACATACGGAGTTCTGCCTCCTCCTCGTGAGAGCCACACTGCTGTGGTATACACAGACAAGACAACCAGGAAATCTCGCTTAATAATCTATGGAGGAATGAGTGGCTGTCGTCTTGGAGATCTATGGACACTCGATATCGGTATGTTTTATAAACTAAGTGGAAAAATAACAGCACTAAAATTACAAATGCCCTGCCGTCAGCCTCCAGAGACAGCACTGCTTTTCACACAGTATCAGAACAAATGGTACTGAGCATTTCACAGTTCAAGAAGCAATATAGGAAATTATGCATTTTCTGTACATGGGGTGCTGCATCTATTTGCATTTAAGAATAGATTACTTTTTGTTTGTTTTGTGTGTGTGTTTAATGTCCTACCGCTTATCATTTCCTCCAGATACCCTGACATGGAACAAACCATTGGTAAGCGGCACAGCGCCACTTCCCCGAAGTCTTCACTCTGCCACCACCATCACAAACAAGTGAGATGACTGCTGCACATTTGAAAACAACACACTGAATTATCATTTTAGTCACTGTTGAAATTCCCTGTGGAAAGAAATGTGCTTGGTAAAAGGTCAAAGTGTGAACTCATTTTCTCACTGTGCAGGATGTATGTTTTTGGAGGATGGGTTCCTTTGGTAATGGATGACGTCAAAGTGGCCACACATGAAAAAGAGTGGAAATGCACCAACACTCTCGCCTGCTTAAACCTCGGTTAGTCTAACTCTGTTTTTATTAGAATAGATTTTATATGAAAAAGACTGGCACTGCGTATTGCACTCATTCTTAACTTTGTGTAATTTTTCTGTAGACACCATGTGTTGGGAAACAGTGTTGATGGATACTCTTGAAGACAACATCCCCAGGGCCCGTGCCGGCCACTGTGCTGTGGCTATCAATTCTAGACTTTATGTATGGAGTGGCCGTGATGGTTATCGTAAAGCTTGGAACAACCAAGTTTGTTGTAAAGATCTGTGGTACCTGGAAACAGGTAGGTGCACTGTAACATGCGTGTAGTTGAAGATGAGACCTGGTTGTCAAATAGTATTGTAAATTTTGATTTTGCCCCCCCACAGAGCGGCCGCATGCCCCTGCCAGGGTGCAGTTAGTCCGTGCCAACACAAACTCTCTGGAGGTGAGTTGGGGTGCAGTCTCCACAGCTGACACATACTTGCTGCAGCTGCAGAAGTATGACATCCCTGCAACTCCAGCTGCAGCCTCCCCAGCCATGAGCGCAACGCCATCGCAGCCAGTTAACTCTCCAAAGAGCCCCGCGCCAGCTGCTGCAGCTCCCTCAGCTCAGAGCTTACCACAGACAGGTATTACACTTGTGCATTGTTTTTACCACACTCAAGCTGAGCAACTGCAAGAACCCAAATCCACAAGGTGTAAATCACTTGGTTCAATTGTTTTACAGCCGTTTTAAAGGTTGCAGCTCAGCAGTCTGCAACAGGCACATCTGTTGTCACAGTTCGTCCCAGCCAGCCGGGGAAATCCCCTGTCACTGTGACATCCCTTCCTCCAGGTGTTCGAATGGTAGTGCCCGCACAGACCACCCAAGGATCAGTAAGAGCAATTTCATACAAATATTATATCACACTGATTTGCTGTAAAGTTCACTGCTAGATCAACAAATGTTTAACATTTTTTTTGTTTTTCAACTTTTAGCCAATTGGAAGTAGCCCTCAGATGAGTGGCATGGCAGCATTAGCTGCTGCAGCTGCAGCAACACAGAAGATCCCGCCCTCTTCTGCAGGAACTGTCCTCAATGTTCCTGCAGGTGCCACCATTCTCAAAACAGTTGCAGTTTCCCCCAGCACAACCACAGTGAAAGTGGCTTCTCCAGTCATGGTACACATTGCAATAAACATTCTCATTTCCAACATTGTGCTGCATCTATCAACAGTCACTTGTGATGATAAATTTGCACTTGTAGGTCAGTAACCCGGCCACCCGGATGTTGAAGACTGCTGCAGCCCAGGTGGGCACAGCAACTGCATCCTCTCCCACTACCACCAGACCCATTATCACTGTGCATAAGTCTGGTGCAGTCACAGTGGCCCAGCAGGCTCAAGTTGTGACCACTGTGGTTGGAGGAGTCACCAAGACCATCACCCTGGTCAAGAGCCCCCTCACTATGGGCAGCAGTGGCACTCTGGTAAGAAAACACAAATTCTGTAGCATAATGTAATACTGCATTTCTACTGGGAGCACCCTTGGTGCTTTCACAGGCATGCTGTAAACCTGGATTCTGTAAATTGATTCCTTGCACTTGGTGTGTGTATGTATTGATTGGTCACACGATGGTGACATTGTCATTTTGAGCCAATAGGGAGGGTGTAAAAGTTGGCCTACAGTGACTGTTGGAGAAAACAGGGAGCATGTTAGTGATCTGCATGACTGTCGGTCAGTTAGGGATGGAATGATTCGTAGAGCCACAAGTTTAGTGGTCGAGCTTCCGGCTGACCTCCCTGTACTGTCAGATTTTTTTTCTGGTGACTCATGAACTTGAGTCTCTCTTCTATGTCGGCAGATCTCCAACCTTGGCAAGATGATGTCTGTGGTACAAACCAAGCCAGTGCAGACATCAGCTGTCACAGGCCAGGCTTCCACTAACCCTCTCACACAGATCATACAGGTCAGCTATCTGCATGAGTGCAGGAAAAAAAACAGGAGGTAGCTTAAAACTCCTGAGACAGGCACCACGTGTCTTTCCCCAAATAATTTGCATAACATGCGCCTCTCTTTCCAGACAAAGGGTCCACTCCCAGCTGGCACAATCCTGAAGCTGGTGACTTCTGCAGATGGCAAACCCACAACCATCATCACCACCTCCCAGGCTGGAGGCACAGGAAACAAGCCCACTATCCTCAACATCAGCGGCGTCTCTCCTACTACCACTAAGCAGGGCACCACCATCATTAAGACTATCCCCATGTCAGCCATCATGACCCAGCCTGGAGCTACAGGTCTATTCTCATTCAAGTTTGCAGAACTAAACAATTAAGATCAGTACTACAAAATGGGGCTAAAGTTATGTTCATAGAGTTCTTAGAGATTAGAGAAAACAGTGTGTTCTTAATGTTAAACCTTTTGACATTTGCTGTGTAAATCTGCCCTTAGTTTAAGGACAGTGATTGGTCAGTCATGACCTGATGGAGAGCGATTTTATTTATGCTTGTTTGTCTTTGCAGGTGTAACAAGCAGTGCAGGTATGAAAACACCTATCACAATCCTTACCACAAAGGTAATGACCACAGGAACTCCTGGGAAAATCATCACTGCAGTTCCCAAACTTGCCACTGCAGCCGGCCAACAGGGCCTGACACAGGTAAATTGGCTCTGTTTGCGCAGCACGCTTTGTACATATTGAGTTTATTGTGCTGCCTATTTAGCCTAAATCTTCTGTCTCTAGGTGGTTTTGAAGGGTGCTCCTGGGCAACCCGGCACTATTTTACGCACTGTTCCCATGAGCACAGTGGGTGGTGTTCGCCTCGTTACGCCAGTGACAGTCTCTGCTGTTAAGCCTACTGTCACAACTCTGGTTGTCAAGGGGACTACAGGTAAGAAAAACTTAATTATTGGATAATGTAAATATGTTAATTTTTTTCCCCCTCTGGTCTAATTTTTGAATGTGCACTTCTTCCAGGTGTCACCACTCTCGGCACAGTCACTGGTACTGTTTCTACCAGCCTGGCAGGAGGCACAGTTGACAGTTCCACGGCCTCTCTCGTTACTCCCATCACCACACTGGGAACCATTGCTACCCTGTCCAGCCAGGTCATCAGCCCATCTGCCATTACAGTTTCAGCTGCTCAGACTAGCCTGACTTCTTCCTCCGCACTGCCCTCCTCTACTATGACAGTGCAGGTAAGACCCAGCAACCCAGATTTAATCAATTTGTAACATTTTGTATTTTAGGCATTAGGTTACGAAGCTCTTGCAGTGTCGTATGCTTTAATTGCTATGTTACAACTTCCTGTATATTCTTTTAATCACAGAAAATTGCCAGAGATGCTCCTCATAAATTTTTGGAGAGTGAAAGTTATTCTGTTTTTGACCATGTAACATAACATTTGCCTTAAAGATTTCAGACATATCTTTGCTCTCCCCAGAACCAGCCCACCCAGGTGACTCTGATCACAACTCCTAGTGGTGTAGAGGCTCAGCCAGTACAAGATCTACCCGTGTCCATCCTGGCTTCACCAACCTCTGAGCAGCCCACCTCCACTGAGGCTGGAGCAGCTGGAGAGAGTTCTGGGACTGTCACCCTGGTCTGCTCTAATCCGCCCTGTGAGACCCACGAGACAGGAACTACTAACACAGCCACCACCTCTTCCGCAACAATTGGTGCAGGGCAGGTCTGCTCTAACCCACCATGCGAAACCCATGAAACCGGAACCACCAACACAGCCACGACTTCGTCTGCAGCAATTGGAGCTGGGCAGGTATGCTCAAATCCACCATGTGAAACCCACGAAACCGGAACCACCAACACAGCCACCACTTCCTCAGCTACAATTGGTGCAGGACAGGTCTGCTCGAATCCGCCCTGTGAAACCCATGAGACCGGAACAACCAACACAGCCACAACTGCTACTTCAAACCTGTCTGCGCTACGTGTATGCTCCAACCCACCGTGTGAGACTCATGAAACTGGGACAACAAACACAGCTACCACAGCAACATCTAACATGGGAGGGGTCCAGCAGGTGTGCTCCAACCCGCCCTGTGAGACCCATGTGACGGGCACCACCAACACCGCCACCCAAGCTTCATCCAGCATGAATACAAACCAGACAGACACCGTGCAGAGCGTGTGCTCTAATCCACCCTGCGAAACCCACGAGACGGGGACCACCAACACTCCGTCCACAGCCACCTCCAATATGGGAGGAGACCAGACCAGCACAACAACAGGCCTGGTCCAGAGGGTTTGTTCCAACCCCCCCTGTGAAACACACGAGACAGGGACCACCAACACAGCCACAACTGCCACTTGCAGCATGGAGACAGGTGAAGGCACAGGTATGTAAACATATGCATACACTTCACCTGATTTTTGTAATACACTGTTACAGTCGATGTCTTCTGCCCTTTTTAAAAATTCTTGTTGTTTAAAGTCTTTCTTAGAATTACATCTAAATCCCACATGGATGATGCTCGTGTTGTATCTATGAAGTAAAAGTGTTGTTTAGAAAACAAGCTCAAATTGTGTTACTATGTCTCATTAGCAGCCCAGCAGACAGAAGAAGGGGCAGAAGGTACCAGCAGCACAGAAGAGGCCTCCACCACAACAACAACTGGTACCACCCAGGGCAGGGCTGTCACTACTGTCACTCAGTCTACACCAGCCCCCGGACCCTCGGTGCCTGTAAGAATACCACACTATGCCTGTCAGAATTAGCACCTTGCCTAAACATGATCAGTGGGTGATGGTGGTAAAACTAATCTTGGTTGATGTCCATGTTAGCGCTGCATTTCTGAATTTGGCCCAGTACAAAAGTACTGGGCCACCTACACATTACACCCACAGGAGCTGCTATAGTTGTATATAATGTACCAAAATGTAAGAGGAGTGTCATTTCCAAAATGTTTCTTTTTCATTGTGGGCCATGATTTCTCTGTTTCCCCTTTAGTCGATCTCATCCATCACAGAGGGAGTAAGCACTGCTGCCAGCTCCACAGAGGAACCCATGCAAACTGATGAGGCAGCATCAGCAGAAGCTGCACCTGCTGAGGAAGGAACCACTGCAATGGAGACGCAAGCAGAGGTGAATAAAGTATAAAGGCAGACAAAGCCAGGGTGGCTTTTTCTTTCATTGTAATTTTTCATTTTTAAATTCTTTCCAGTCATGCACTTTTTTTTTCTTTTTTGCATTATCTGATGGAACCTCTTTAATCTGTTATCAAGGGAGAAGCAGCAGCAGCGACAGCCTTGAACCTTCCTTCGGAGCTGATGTCTGAGGGCCAGGCAACTACACTAATGGTGACGGGGCTGTCGGATGAGGAACTGGCAGTGACTGCAGCAGCAGAGGCAGCTGCCCAGGCAGCAGCCACTGAGGAAGCCCAGGCCCTCGCTATCCAGGCTGTTCTCCAGGCAGCTCAGCAAGCCGTAATGAGTGAGTAGAATCATAGCTTTGTGTACACACACTTGGTTTTGCTTTTCATTTTATTTTGAAACATAGCATAGCCTAAGATCAAGGGCTGGGTTGTAGTTGGGGGGTGGGGGGTGGGGGGGCATGGAAAGATGATGTTCATTTACTGCCAAACATTTAACAAGATATTTCTCAGCAAAACTATTCCTGTAGATGTGTAGCTCCTACAACCTATGATTTTCAATTCTTAAAAACTTATAACTTACAGATGAAGGTGATGCTGCTGGAGAGAGCCAGCAACCCACCAACATCCCCATCATGCTGACCCAGCAAGAGCTTGCAGCACTGGTCCAACAGCAGCAGCAGCTGCAGGAGGCTCAGGCTGCAGCCCAGCAGGCCACCGTGGACACAAGTTTGCCCACCGAAGGTCTCGCTCCTGCTGACAGTCTCAACGACCCCTCTGTTGAGAGTAATGGACACAACGAAATGGCGGCCACAGTCACCAGTGCTGTGGCTTCTCTCCTGCCACGTACCACTGCTGAGAGTACGTTTTGGTGCTTTTTATAGTTATTTTGGGGGTTTTTTTTTGTGTTGTTTTTTTTTCTACGTTGACTGATTCTTTTTGTATTGCTCTTAAAATTACACAGCACTTGCTCCATCGAGTACATTTGCACCCTCTGTATCTGTGGCAAGTCCAGCCAAGCTGCAAGCAGCAGCCACTCTAGCAGAGGTTGCCAATGGCATTGAGGGAGAGGTGAGTCATTTTGGTACTATTAGACATCTGATTGGTTCAGTCAAGGAGGAAAGGGGTCACTTATTGCTGACTGTGATTTTGTTTCCATACAGAAGCAAGCCCCTCAGCCAGCTCCAGTGAAGCCTATTGTAAAAAAAGAGAACCAGTGGTTTGATGTTGGGATTGTTAAAGTGACAAATATGGTTGTCACCCACTACTATGTGCCAGGAGATGATTCTCATGGAGATGTAAGTTGTCTCAGGGAACCTTCTTACTTAATTATATTGATATGTATTACAAGATTCATCTCTAATTGCTTAATTTTGTTTGTTTGGTAGGATGACTCTGGTGTCATACCAGACTACAGCCAGATGAAGAAAATGGAGCTGCAGCCCGGAACAGCTTATAAGTTCCGTGTTGCTGGAATCAACGCTTGTGGTCGTGGAGCTTTCTCAGAGATTTCTGCTTTCAAGACTTGCCTACCAGGCTTCCCAGGGGCACCTTGCGCCATCAAAATCAGCAAGGTAAATAAAAATTTAAAAAAAACCTGCTGCACTGTAGATTTTTCGTGATCCATACGTGATCACATGAGCTATGGTTTCAGCCACTGAGTAGCATCTATTCGCTGTACCCTCCCAGAGCCCAGATGGTGCCCACCTAACCTGGGAGCCACCCTCGGTGACGTCAGGGAAGATCATTGAGTACTCAGTGTACCTGGCCATCCAGAGCAACCAGACAGCTGAAGCCAAGGCTTCCACCCCAGCCCAGCTAGCCTTCATGCGTGTGTATTGTGGACCCAACCCATCTTGCTTGGTGCAATCGTCCAGCCTCTCCAATGCCCACATTGACTACACCACCAAGCCAGCTATCATCTTCCGCATTGCCGCCCGCAACGAGAAGGGCTATGGTCCTGCCACTCAAGTTCGATGGCTGCAAGGTAAGTGCCCATATTCATTCTTAAATATTAAAAATGCTTTATATTACTGAATCTGCAGTTAATGGATTCAATGTCTCCACTTTAATGCTATGTAGAATCTGGCAAAGATGCCTCTTCTGCAAAACCGGCCCCTAAGAGACCCGGCACCTCCCCTGATGCGTAAGTACAGTATTCATGTTTCATATCATGCACACAGGAACATGTCACTGAATAAAACATCAAACATTTATTCTGGTTTTATGTGTTCTCCTGCAGTAAGTCTACTGGTCCAAAGAAAGCAAGGACAGACCAGTGAGGTTGCCCAGAGGCCCCTCCCAGTCTTTTGTCCTTTTTTTTTTTTCTTCTTTTTTCTTTTTCTTCTTTACCCCCAACTCGATGTCTTTTTAATCAGGAAGACTGACCTTCACCCCGTCTCATCCTAATCTCATCCTCCATCCTCCCCCACGTCTCAGACCAAGACAGCATTGGAGGCAGAACAACCGTATGAAGCCGAGATGAAAGTCAATCTGAGAGATGTTTCTGTAGATAAAACCCTCCTTCCTCCTCGTTCTGTTGGCCGTGCTATTTTTAGAGCAACACAAACCTAGAAGCACATTATCTTTTTCAGTCACATCCCCTTCCATCCTTTTAACACCTATTTTTGACTTATTTCAGTAGTTGAAACCGTATAGAGAAGCATTTACATCATTTACATCTTTCACAAACTGGGAGCCAGCCTGAGCGCAATGTTACCCCTCTTTTTTCTGTGTTTTTTTTTTTTTGTGAATTCTGGGGGGGGGGGCGTAGAGAGAGACTACATGAAATGATGTACAGTGTTGAAAAAGGCTGTGGAAGCATTAGAATAGATGAGAGGAAAAATCGGTATGGAAACAAATAAAGCACTTGTCCTCCATGAATGAGGACATCATTTTTTTTTTCTTTTTTTGCTCAAAATTCATTTGCTTCATTGAGAACCAAGTCTGTACAGTCATCGTACTGGACTCCAGTCTCCTGGTAATGTCATCACTGTGCCCTTTTTACCCCAAGAATGAGGACTGGTGGCCAACATGTTGAAGAATGGCAAAGGAAAGAGATTTGTAGAGAATGAATGACAGACTTTGCTAGGACTGAGACTTGCAGCACACATGGAAAAAAAAATCTTCCCAAAAAATTAGCAAGCAATGACGCAGAAGATCTTTTGTGTAGTTTATTTTTGTATTTTTTAAGCTTTTTGTTTTCCCTCCTGTGTGTATGTGTATGTTGTGTGCATTTTTTAAAAAAATGATACATCACTTTTTTTAAACTGTTGTTCATCCCGCTAATTTGTGTTCATGGGAAGATGTGGCGGTGTTGAGGTTGCCACTATATTTTTAAAAAAAAAAAAAAATCTTCAGTTGGTTGTATGTTCTTGTTGTTAACAGGTGGAAATGAAAGCGAGAGACTTTTTGTATTTGTTCCAAGTAGAACCGCAGAGGTTATAGGACTGAAGGGAACTTTTGATCTGGACCCAGGGAGAGGAGAGTTTTTACTTTGTTTACTACTCAACGCTTGTGTTGCTTCGTTTGCCAAACATGGAATTTCACAGGGGGGAGTGAATTAGAAAAGACCAACATCAGCTCTTTGCCTACCCCCC
>JAVDPK010017263.1:0-13700 GCA_034780415.1 Cichlasoma orientale | reverse complement strand
TGTGTGTGTGTGTGTGTGTGTGTGTGTGTGTGTGTGTGTGTGTGTGTGTGTGTGAGTGAGAGAGAGAGAGAGAGAACGAGGCACATTTACAAATAATAACAAGAAAATTCTTAAAATCTATCAAAGTAAATATCTTTCAAAATTTCTGTTTTGAAGGTATCGCCACAAAAGTGACATTCCTCTTTTATGTTTGTGGCCAGCAGGCATTTTCTCAGTATGATAGCGACCTGTGTCATTAGTCCTCAGAGTCACAAATGAGCTCTACGCATGGTTCTGCCAGCAGCTGGGTGCAGGGGCATGGAAATGAATATTGATATCTTCCTGTGAAGAGCACAGGTAGACTGTTAATAACATAGTTCCACCAATTTAAAAATTACCATTATTCTTTCCAGGAAATGAGTTTCTCAGATGTATAGATTCCAGTGAATACAGATAAAGAAAATATAGGTCTGAAGCTCGAATTCATCATAGTTTTAGCTCCATTACCTCTTACACAAAACACAGCACTCTACTCTGCAGGCCTTATGTTTTGCAGAATGCAAGAGTCTACATCTGTCATATGTACCACTCCAAGGCGATGCTTAAAAGAAATGCATTTCCAGTCCTTGCTTTGCTATCATACTCTGACCGCCCACCACTCTCATTTTCTTCACCAGATAAAAATGGATCTCCACAGGGCTCTTGTTGGTAAACCTCCATAAAACTGTTGTCCCACCAGCCACACTAACACCTATGTGTCACTGCATTTTTATGTTCCTTGTTAGTAAACAGCAGGCTTATAAAGCAACTGAAAAACAGTCTGATGCATGAGATTCACCCCTAAAGTAGCTGACTAATTGTTATTTGCCACATGGATCTATATTGGTTTTATTATGGCGTGCAGTATATTTTATACAATATGCATAGCAGGTTAAAAACAAGTACAAATATAAGATTACCACTTGTATCCAAACCTGACACTGACATTGACACTTTGGATTGTTCCACACACATCAAATGTGTGTGGAACAATCCAATTGCTGTAACCTTCCTTAAGGTGACTCGGGTAAAAATGTAAGATACTGCAAAATATGAAATTTGTGTTTTATTCCTAATTTATTGCTAAAGGTTGATTATCCATCCATCCATGTTAAAATATAGTGTGCACAAAAGTTTTTTGTTTTTTTTGCACAAACAGTAGTAGAAAACAAAAACATGTTTGTCCTACAGTGGCCACCGTAGATGGATTATGCATTTGAATTGTGAGGGGTGAGAAAAAAGAATTCAGTTGACTGCAAACTGCAATCTACTGACATCTTGTGGTGAAATTTTACACACTGTAACTTTAAGTTAAGATTTTGACCACTAATTGTGTTCCTTCAGTCTTAATGCTCTTCTAAGTAAACTGGAAATAATTAAAAACGTAGTACCTTTTGCTTGCTTAGCTAGGTTTCTATTGCACAAATCTTTGCTCATTTATTAAGTGCCTACTGCAGGAAAAGGGCACAAAAAGTAAGAAAATAAGTGCCATCAAAACGTGAAAATAGTGAAGACAGAACAATTTAATGATATTAAAGAACTCTGGCCGCCATTCATTTGTAGTGAGTGTACTCAAAGCCCCAGAGTCTTTTGGTATCTGGGTAGGCTGTCTGTCCACTGTTTACCCCAGCTGTCAATATGCCAGGTTGGAAGCATCCATGTCTGTTTATTCTGGAGGAGGCTGTAAAACTTTGTGAAAAGAGTCCAATACGAGTTGATGAGTCACTGAAGGTCACTTCTGTCCAATGACAGCAATAATAAAGTGAGTTGAGGATATCCTGACGTTTTCTGTTGGTAAGTGCTGCTGTTTCCTAGCATTAGTGAAACTTTCTTTAAAGTAGATCTAACACTGTTGGACTCTAACTCATAGTGAATAAGCTCTCATACGACCTGAGAAGTGTGCTTTTTAGGGTATAACATTAGCTGGCATAATGTTAGCTTATAACTAACTGTTGCTGTTTTTTCATTGTCAGCGTTCTGGAGACAGAAGGGTCACATATCTAATCTCCTGGCAATACATAATTGCAACAATATTGGGAATAAATACGTATGTTTATGCACTTTTTTGTGTCTCAGAGCCCTGACTTCAGTTCAGGAGATGAGGCTTGAGGTTAGGAATAAGAGCATGAGGTTTTATTAAGATACTGGTTGAGTTTTCTCTTCAGTTCTTTGGTAAAGGGGACGCTTTTCAGATGATAAAACACAGGTATGATCCTTCATATCTCGAGTCTGAAGGTGCAGACACAAATTAAAATTTGCCTCCACGGCACGCGAAGACCTACAAGTTCTCTTCTCCTCCACCTTTGGCATACTCCATTTGTAGTATGTGACCAGTCTCTAGCCACCTAGTGTACATAAAATTTGGTTAGGTGGAACGGCAATGTCCATCTCAGCCACTGTATTCAAGATGACGGGGCAATATGGCAGCTTCCACAAACCGGTGTATTTTTAATGGATTAATTCTAAGTTTGTGAGAATGCATTAATTTGTTGGAAGATGTAATTACACACAAATCAATGTATATTTATGAGTACAATATTATTTTCTTCTATTAAATAATCAAAAAAATGCCTGACTGTACCTTTGAGCTATGTGCTCTATTTGTTGTCGAGTTCTTTCTTCCAAATGCATCACCATGATTGACTTATATATGTAAAGCATTGGTTCATATTCTTCAGTTCATTTAAATTCTGCTCAGTGCCCTAAAAGATCTATGGCCACCACTAAATTATGTGCATAATCTCAATGCATTCAGAAGCAGCCTACTTCTGGAAAACTAACAAACACCACAAGCTCAAGCATAGTATTTATTGTTGAATTTTACAAGGAACCGTGAAGCTTCTTTGACAGCCACAATGTAATGTACATGGTGCATTTCCTCCAGAGGATATACAGAACACTGTATACTGTTAAGACAGATCAGTCAGTGTGATGGAGACCACCACAGTAATGTGCAGTCCTGGCGGTAACACACCTGTGTCAAATCACTCATCAGCTTTCCACAGTTCACTGCAGGTTTGGAGAGTTTTGGAGGAGACGGGCAGCTGAAACGTGCTTGAAGCAGACTTTTCTCACAGTGGACATTATGGTTTGTCCAACACAAGTGTGAAAAATTACATTAATTATGACTGTATTCTATTAGCATGCTTCAGCATCAGAACTCATGGTGGCATGCTGCATGCTGACTCAGTGCACTAATACTTAGCTATACGTGTGCTTTTCTCATGGTGATGAGTCAAAGTGTTCACCATAAAAGAAACTGCACTTATTTAAATATTTTGCTGAATGTGTTTATTTTTGATTTTGTGTCTCTAAAAAATTCATACTTGATGCCTATCCCCCACCCCATCCCGTCCTTATGCTGGATTTTCATTATGCTGAAATTAGGCTTGTTATCACTTTGTAATTTTCAAATATCACTTTCTAATTTTCAAATATCATTCTGATATTACTGATAGATTCAATATATCCAACTCTCTAATAAATAATATAATAGTGTCAAAAAAGCAAACATGGATGCTTCATATCAACCTTGGCATGACAATTTATTGTTATAGAGCTCTTCTGGCTGTGCAGTGTACATTTACCTTTTATTGCAGTTGGTTTTAGAACCTTATTATTAGTTTTTTTATGATTTCTTAACAGTTTAAATGTAAATAATTTTGGCTAATGTTCATAATTTGCTCCATTTCGTTTGTGTTACAGTAGTTGATATTATTAAGAGTCATTTTGAAGAAAAACAACAAAACTACTGTAGCTGAACATGAGGCAGTGGTTGTGTAAATCAGATGGAAGTCCCAGTGATGACTGAAGCAGAATGACAGCATCTCAGATTATCCAGTAAGCCAGTACCCACAGCGGGAACATGTGAATATTTTACGCCAACTTTTTTCCCCACATAAATTCAATTTAGAAAAAAACATTGCATTAAATTCTCTTAGCTGCACAGGAGAGTTCACATGAAAACATGTTTGAGAACAACAAAAATAAAGGATTTTGGGGTTAAAAATGGCATTTTTAATGATCATTTACTATAATATGATAAAGTCATTTAAAAATGCTTTTCATTGTTCGGTATTCTGATTTACGTCCATATTTGTGACGTACCTTTCTGGCAAACAAAATATAGTCGCTTCCTCTTGCAGTATTTTATTGATACACTGGTGCCAAAAACTAATTTTTACACAGACTGCATATAAGAAATGTTTATAGCCAGCATGAAGAAAGAAAGAATATCACTATCATTGTTTCTGCATTTTTTTCACCTTTTGATGTTAACCTGGCACTTCTTTAATTAATTCATTGTGCTTTTCCCCCTGCAGTGCTTGTTTAAATGACAACGGATAAGATGACCAATAGCATTTTTTGGCAAGGCTGTTGCAAAGAGGGTGCTGTTCTGCACCACATCACAGTTTCCTTGTAACCTAGCAACCACCGTCATTGCAGCACACGGAGCAATGAACACAGAAGAAATAACCACTTTCAGGGAAGAGGTCAAGTGAAATTATGATATATCTTTTAAGATATTATAATTCCACTTTAACTAGACAACCAATAAGAATAGAGTGAGAAAACGAAGGGTCAAAACCTTACCCTACACTCTAAGAGTGTAATTTATATAGCTAGAAGCTAATCAGTATAAACAAAAGATTAATGAATAATGCCAGAATTTCACTTTGCAAAACTGGGCTGCAAACCAACACCACAAACAGGGTCAGGAGGTCGAGTTTGACTGACTCACATTAGTTGAAGTGAAGCCTAGCAGACACCTATTGGCTACATTTGTATGTGTTGGTACACCTGTCAAAGCAGCCACATCCCACAACTTAAGGCCTTAACAAAATCCATACGGGTGAGTTATAAATAAAAACTCATCCCCTGTGCGGTCATTATGAAGGGGTAATAAGCAATAGAAATCAAAACTGTTGTTTCTAACAGGCTGTTTCATCACCAGAATCATTACTTCATGACTCCAAGTGGTGGTCCTTCTCTAATCAGTGAACTACTTAAACTGACAAATTAATAATTTAATATAAACACCCATACTGACAATAAAGTAAACACCTTATTCTTCAGTTGCACAGAGTTACCCTGTGATTCCCACCCTTTGTTGTAATGAGTGGCACTTTGCTGTGTGTACATTGAAAAGGAATTATTTCAGCATCACATATCCATTTCAGCATCTTACTTTGGTCATATGCTCCCAAAATGGTACGTGCACCCACTCTCAGCTTCAATTACTGGAGAAAATCCTTTCTGCCAGGGAGAGCTGATGAGCTGTGTTAGAGATCCTTATTGTGTAGCCATTGTGCGTTGGTCATTAGCTTCCCACTGGGTGCAGCAGTATGCATGGTCTCCCAAGCTGGCAGGCAACTCCACAGCCTCCATTCCTCAGCAAGCACCTCTCCACACACCATGCAAATTCCCTACTGAACTTTTGCATTAAAACCAGCATATTAAATCACCTCCTATGGGAAACAAACCTGAGCATCAGCGCTTCCCCACTTACACTGGCTTTTTTTTTAGTACCAGAATTAACAGCATGTTACCAGAATTTCCATTGTTTTGTATTAGCTGTAACTGCTGTCGCAATGGTAATGAATGAATTTTAGCACCTCTTACAATCTGCGGATTTTCACATAGATTCTGTCTCTGTTTGATGGAAGTTTGAACAGATTTTCCCCGGCCGGCTGGCTCCCCGGTGTTATCTGAAATTCTGGGCAGAAGATTGCATCAGCATATTCGACATAACTGGGAAATGTGGGAAATAAGGCCGACATAAGTTTTAATATTACTTCTTTGTAACCTGGCGGTGATTTCAAATAACCTTTTAGAGTGAGGTCAGAGTGTGCATTCCCTCTGCTAACTTAATATCTCTAGTGTGGTTTTGTTTGTTGCATCTGCATGCCGAGGAAAACAGTTAGAGGACAAGCAGGTGTTGCTCTTCAGTATTTTGCACTTTATTTCATTCTTAACCAGCCTGATGGCAACTGATTGATATTCATTTTCATTTGATTTTCATATAGAGAATAAACACAATGCTCGTTTGAAATCCAACGGGCGGACTGATCAGAGGAAACAATAGCGCAAAATTAGGACAGTAAATGCGAGCAATAGATGCTGTTCATAGAAATCTATTTATTTTGCACCTCTTTGTGGTCTGTTTGTGGCAAATAAGAAAACGCTATATTAATCTACTTTGCTTGAAAAAGTGTTTACCATGTTTAGGCAGACACACACACACACACACACACCGTCACACACAGATGTGACATTTATCTATCAGATATGACTGTCCCGCTCTGCATGCCACTGAGTAATTATCTTTGAGTTACTGTCAACATATCTGACACGTAAACAGGGGGCAAAGGTCGCACAATTTATTTATTTTGTTTTTGTGTATCTTAAATTGCACATTTGAAAATGCTATTTGCGCATTTGAATGCCAGAATGTCTACTTCAAGACAGTGAAGGTTACCATCTGAATGGCCATAATTTCACGTGGACGGGGGTGTAGCAGAAAAGGAAAACTGTTTTGTGAAAATAAAATTAGTTGCCAAAGGAAGCAGAATAATCTCTTGACTTGATAACAAAGCTTCTCATCAAACCTGTTTTGCAACGAAAGTGAGTAATGTTAACATTCAGTGGAGCCAGAGGGAACGCTAACAATTTAGCCATCCATCCGTTTTCTTCCGCTTATCCAGTTCAGGGTCGCGCGGGGGCTGGCGGCTATCCCAGCTGCCATAGGGCGAGAGTTTATTACCAAGAGAAATAAAAACACTTGGGGCTGTTTCTTAAAAGCTCTCATTGTTGGTGAGCATTTACAGGATCGACTTTTTGTTTGTTTTTTTGTAACCAATAGGACACAGTCTTTAATGCTGTATAAATAAAGGCTGAACATAACTTTAGTTTACAGAGGTTTTCTGTGTCATGCTGTAATGTATTGATCTAATAACTTGTCATGTGCCATTTCACATTCAGGTTCATACACTGTTACAGCAAAGTGGAACCCACATTAAAAAAAATTGACACACATTAAATTTTTACATAAATTTGCCCTATTTGAAAGTTAATGGAATATTATTATTTTTCCTTATAAAACAAAATAAAATTTCCCTTTTGTTTCAGAGGCACCTGCTCTGACAAAGGAGGAAAGCAGCCTGCAATAAACCAATTCCCCGGGAGAAACCATGAGAATGGAGAAAAAATGAGTTGCACAACAGATATTAAGGGTTGATTACAAACTTTGTCATGCAAAAGCTAAAATATTTTCAAATCCTGAACAGCCCCCCCCCCCCCCTCTTAAGCATTTCACTTGCATTGTGATTAAGTGTAAGCAGCAAAACGACTTGGTTAAGTTAAGGAACACATCATGGTTTGAGTTAAAGTTTTGAATGTGCCCTTTTCTAAGTTTGTTTGAAGAGTTGCATTAGAGTAGAGCACAAAAAAAAAAAGTAGTTCAGGCACAAACATTAAAATACATTAGTTTTGAAGTTGTTCTGTCAAAAAAAATAAAAACTTATTTGCACACAAATAAGTACATCACATTTTAACATTATTTCACTAACTGCCATGAGGCTGGCAGAAAATTGCATTCAGTTTAATTTTGACCAAGTGAGTTACCCACCATGATTTAAATGGCATTTAAAAAGTATTAGCATTTCTGTTTTAGTTTGTGCCTTTTTTTTTCCCCACTCGGTGCTTTTCTTTTAAATCGAGGAAACTCATATTCGTCTACCCTGCAAAGCTTCAGCTGCAGGCTGTTGGATTTTATAGCCTCGCAACTCCCCTGTGAGGAGATCACAGCTCCACCAGATATTGCCTGCAGTGCGCACTTCCAAGTTTGGTATGCCAACCAAGCGGTGGAGTAATGATCAGTCCCTCGAACAAAGGAAACAAGGGGACATTTTGCTGTTTCATTGGTTGTGTAATAATATTAATGAAATTGTTTCCTCTGGGCTTGCAATACTGTTGTTCATACAATCATTTTTAATAGGTTTGTTGTTCTTGTGTATCCAATAAATGGAATCAGCCCTTTGCTCAGTGTGCTGCAGCCTAAAGCAAGATGTGCTGCATAAACAACAGCATAATGAAGAACATCTGTTGTGAATGCCAGCATCACACCTTGATGTGTTAGGTGAAGGAAGATGAAAATAAATGAAAGAGATTTCCCTCATTTCTATGTGACGTCCTAAATATATCACATAAAGAAATGCACATTTTACTCCTCTTTGTTTCACTAAGTCATGCATGCAAACTCATAAGTGTCTTGATCTCAGTTGCATGAGATGGAAGTAAGGAACTGTGTTTCCTCAACAAAGATTTCAAAATCTCATCAGTTTCACAGGCACGCATCAGTGTCCACAGGACAATAATTATGTAATGTAGCGGCCCGTTCTCATCCCCAGGGCGTTAATTAGCTCCTTTTTGTCAAAGCCGCTGGTGTTCCTTACATACGCACAAGCTATTCTTCTCGCTTTGCCCTGACGCACTAGGTTCTGGCATTAGTGAGACAAGCTTGTCAATCCCACCTCCTTTCATGAAGGTGTGCATTATGAGCAAAAAACCACAATCTTGCATGTTGTTAAAATGTTATTCAAATTAAAGATGTGTCACTGTTATTGTTGTTGGCATAAAACAAATCTTAAACAATAGCAAACTTCTCTTAGGAAGTCCTGTGTGTAGAAGTCCATACATATTTGTGATACATTGTTGGAAGTTTCTCCATACACTGGGTCTAATTTGTGTGCTGCAGTGGAAAGCATTCAATAATACACCCCTGACCTGTTTTCAAGTGATTAAATTTCCATCTTGCAAAGGCTCTAGGAATATATTTGTTTCCCTGCTTTTATGATGGAAGCCATCCAGCTCAGTGCACTAACGCTGCTCAGGTTAATATGATATGAGTGTATTAGGAGCAGAGATATCAATAAAAGTGGGTGCAAGCAAATGACAAACAGAAGTTTCCAACACTTCAAACTAAAGTGATAGGCAATTTCCCCTTTGTTTCTTTTCAAACACCTCTAGCCTAAAATATGTGTGTGCGTCAACGAGGGCAGTAGATTGATTTGATGCCAGGGCAAAAAAAAAAAAAAAGAACATTAATGACAGTTTTAAATGCTTACTAAGTCAATAAATGGAAGAAAAACAAGCGTGGGGTGTGTAAAGCTCTGATTTTTGCAGCTGCAATCATCTTTTCAACAGAATATAGTGAAATATTGCAGAACTAATTGTGCCACCAACAAGATAACAATTCACTTGACCTTTACTGAATACTTAGTGCCTAGACTGCAGGATTTGTTTGCACCTAGAAAAAAAAGAATTATTCACACTTTGGGCATCTAATTCAATATATTCCAAATTCTTCCCTGCATAATAAGCACTTTTAATCAAAACTGTAACAGAAAAAAAGTATAATTGTAGTAGTATTAGTGCTGCACCAATTTACATAATCCCTAATGTGCATGTACATCTTTCAGCTACTTTAGAAAACCCTGTGACATTCATTAAACGTTGTTTTTTTTGTTTCCTTTTATGTTTCAGAATATGCGTTTTCCCACTAGTTTAGGGATGGGAAGAAATTAACGCTTCTCAAGCAAAACTCACAACTCATCCTCCTTCTCACCTCACAGGTGTGCCCCTCTTTGGCCTCATTCTTACCAGTGAATTTTACAAGGTAATGTCCAGAGTATTAAGGCATGTAGTGTTTTGGAAAAAAAATGTAACAATTTCAGGCATAAATAGAAATTCTGTTTGCTGAAGCGCCTCTGTGGAAGCTGCACACCAACATATAAGCGGGTAATCTTACAGGGAGCTCGCTCTATTTTTAGATCTGCTCTTTAATTTTTCATAAATTGTTTGCTATGTGTGGTGCCTGGCATTCCTGTCTCTGCGGCAGTGCTGGAAACACACTGTCACGAGGCAAGGGCACAAATAAGGACAAATACACAAAAGAATGTTTCTCAAAACTAAAATTTGAGTTTTTCTAACCTTTTGTGTGATTTATAGTTTCTTTTACTCATACTTTAGCATGCAAATAATACAAATACATTTTTTTTGTTTCTTTAAACAAACTGCCTATGTCTTGATAATTATTTAAAGCTTCTCTGTCCCTTAATAACAAATTAACTTCTATTAGCAAATCCCACTGACAGATGCTTTTATTCTTAATATTTTGACAAACAGATGACCATGATGTCAAAGTTAAACAAACTGGCTTGTCGGTACTAGTTTAAATTAAGTTTAGTTAAGATTCCCATTAGCGGAAGCAATGCAGCAGCTATTAAAAATATTAATCATTAAACCAAAGGTCCAGAGCTAGAATCGACAGGGAACAGCAGAGTTAGATATGCCATGTATTTTGCTTTAGAAAAAGTGCCCTTTTGTTATCTCCAAACACACAGACATACAGTACCAGTCAAATGTTTGGACACGTCTTCTCATTCAATGTTTTTATTTTTATTTTTTTCCTGTATTGTAAATTAATACTGAAGTCATCCAGACTATGAAGGAACACATAAGGAATCATACAGTAAACTCAAAAGTGTTAAACAAACCAAAATAAGTTTTAGATTTGAAATTCTTCAAAGTAGGCACCTCTTACTAGATGTCAATTTTGCTCACCTTGGCATTTTCTCAGTCAGCTTTATGAGGTAGTCACCTGGAATGGCTTTCAATTAACAGCTGTGCCTCGTCAAGAGTTAATTCTTGAATTTATTGTCCTCTGAATGGGTTTGAGACCATCAGTTGTAGAGTTGGTGAATAGCCCTATTTGAGTAATGTTCTAATCCATATGATGACAAGAACTACTCAACTAAGTAAAGAAAAACGACAGTCCATCATTACTTTAAGAAATGAAGGTCAGTCAATCAGTAAAATTTCAAGAACTTTGAAAGTGAAGTCGCAAAGACCATCAAACGTTATGATGAAACTGGCTCTCATCAGGACCGCCCGAGGAAAGGAAGACCACAAGTTCCCTCTGTTGTACACGATAAGTTCATCAGAGTTACCAGCCTCAGAAACCACAAGTTAACAGCACCCCAGATAAGAGCCCACCTAAGTGCTTCACAGAGTTTAAGTAGCACACACATCTCAACATCAACTGTTCAGAGAAGACTGCATGAATCTGGACTTTATGGTTGAATTGCTGCAAAGAAGCCCCTTCTAAGACAGAACAACAAGAGGAAGAGAATGGCTTGGACCAAGGAACACAAGGAATGGACAGACCCGTGGAAATCTGTCCTTTGGACTGAAATGTGAGATTTTTGGTTTCAAACACCGTGTCTGTAAGACGCAGAAAAGGTGAGCGGATGGTTCCTACCGTGAAGTATGGAGTAAGTATGGCGGTGCTTTGCTGGTGACACTGTTGGTGATTTATTCAAAATCCAAGACACACTTAACTAGCATGGCTAATACAGCATCCTGCAGCCATCCCATCTGGTTTGTGCTTAGTGGGACCATCATTTGTTTTTCAACAGAACAATGACCCCAAACACACCTCCAGGCTATGTAAGGGCTATTTGACCAAGAAAGAGAGTGATGGAGTGTTTCGTCAAATGACCTGGCCTCCACAATCACCTGAACTAAACCTAATTGAGATGGTTTGGGATGAGTTGGACTGCAGAGTGAAGGCAAAGCAACCAACAAGTGCTCAGCACCTCTGGGAACTTCTTCAAGACTGTTGGAAAACCATTTCAGGTGATTACCTCATGAAGCTGACTGAGAGAATGCCACGAGTGTGCAAAGCTGTACTCAAAGCAAAGGTGCCTACTTTGAAGAATCTAAAATCTAAAACATATTTTGGCTTGTTTAACACTTTTAAGTTTACTACAGGATTCTTTGTGTTCCTTCATAGCCTGGATGGCTTCAGTATTAATTTACAATGTAGGAAAAAATAAATAAGAACATTTGACTGGTACTGTACTGTATACAAAAATGACCAGCAAAAAGCTGTCATTTAGAACATCTGACTCTGTTGAATATGTTGCACTTCTGCAGAGATCCTCCTGCCAAGCAGCTTCATAAACATCTGTAGGGCCCCAAAATACAATGCAAACATCTTTGAAAATTTACTGAACTACTAAAAGCTGTGAGTATTGTCTTTAGCAGTGCTGTATTAGGGGGTGATTTTAATATACATATTGATCATTTTAATAATAGCCTAAACCAATAATAGATACTTCCAAGAATGGAGTAATCAAAAAGTGCTTTATTAATGAAAATGCTGGCACATACAGTACCTATATACATAACCGCAAGTTTTTTGTTTTTTTAAATATTTTTTATTGTGCTTTTCCTTTTATATACAAACATAACAACAACCACAACACTGCAATACAAACAGAAACTAACCTACCAACCAAAACTCACAGCAACCACAAGGCAAAAGGAAAAGAAGAGGGAAAAAAAACCCTCACTTATATTGACCATCGTATTCCCAGCCATCAATTACAATGTCAATATTTCCAAGAAAACAATAAAACAAATCCCAAATTTCCCAGAAGATGTCTAACTTATTTTTTAAGTGTGTAGCTTATCCTCTCCAAGGCCAGATGTAAACACATCCCTTTCAACCACTGAGCAACAGTGCAAACTTTCTAGTTTTTCCACATTATGGCAATGCATCGTTTAGACTCCAACAGACAAATATTCAGAAATGCTCTAATATTTTTAGATGGATTAAAGTATTCAGGATATATGTGCAATAAACATAATTTTGGAATCAAAGGTAATACAATAATACGACTAACAATTTCAAATATTTTCTTCCAGAAGGCAAATAAATAGGGTGCGTCCCCATGCACAGTGGAACAACGATCCCTTCAAAAGCTTACATTTGACACAAGTATCAGGAATATTAACATTAAAGCGATGCAGCTTAGCTTGTGTAATATACAACCGGTTTAACCATTTGCAATAACTTTAAGTTCACATTTATAGTTTGAGAATGAACAAAACGACATGCTGTAGGCCAGTCTTCCTTTGATATATCCTTCTGCATATCTACCCGCAGTGCAAACTGTTGTCTGATGATTCTAATGAGTGACTTACAAAAAGATTATACAGCAGAGAAACCTTGCCCCTGGAATACAATGAGTTCACTACAATTTCCTCCAAAAGAGAAAGAGAAGGTAAGTCCAAGCTATGACCCTGACTGCTCCAAATAAAATTCCTCAATTGCAAGTATTTTAAAAAGTGTTTCTCTGGTATTGCATATATAGACTTAAGTTCTTCAAATGACATTAAAAGTGAACTGTCATTATACAGATCCACTATCTTAGCTATGTCCAACGCTGCCCAGAGTTTAAATCCTGCATCCCCTACCTGGTTGAAATCTATCATTCCCAAAAATGGTAGTAAATCGTGATAATCTGGGGACCTCCCCCAGATATGCCTCAGCGTCAAACCAGACCCATAAAGTATTCTTAAGATTAGGGTTTTTTGTTTGTTTAATTCATTTGTTCGCATTTACAGAATATATATATAAGTTAGGGGGCATATTGAGTAAATGTGATTCCATTGTGACCCACGTGGGAGGAGATTTATTATCAAAGTAAGACATCCCAGCCCGAATCTGTGAAGCCCAGTAATACCACTCAAGGTTTGGCAATTGTAAACCATGGCAGTATCTTTACATCCAGTCTTCTCAAAGATTACATTCAAAACCCTGCGAATGTTGTAAA
>JAVDPK010017262.1:0-43135 GCA_034780415.1 Cichlasoma orientale | reverse complement strand
CACACACACACACACACACACACACACACACACACACACACACACACACACACACGTATGTATGTATGTATGTATGTATGTATGTGTATATATGTATATATATATGTGTGTGTATATATATATGTATATATATATATGTATGTATGTGTGTGTGTGTGTGTGTGTGTGTGTGTGTGTGTGTGTATTTATTTATTTATGTATTTGATTGCTTGTAGTTTGCTAAAACTAAAATTTTGTCTTTCATGTGGGGACAGGTCAGTCAAAATGATGCAGTGCTTTCACTTCATGGTGGAGCCGGCCAAAAACCTAACGGCCAAGATCAAGGTAACCTGTCTCTATACACTCTAATAAAAACATTGTGTATTTAATGTTCAAACGTGGCCCCTGGCAGAAGGTCACCTTCATACTCAAGTAGACAGCTGACAGTGACAAAATATTTTATTGTACCTGTTTTGTGTGACTGCTCGGTTTAATGTAAAAAAAAAAAAAAAAAAAAAGAAAAGAAAAGAAAGAGCTACTCCATGCCGGGAGTTGATGAGATGAAATGAGACAGGCTGGATAGGAGGGGATTTTTTTTTTCTGCTGACAGGATCAGAGCCACGATGTGCATTTTGATTAGGCTAAGTGACCGCCCCTTCTCTCAGTTGGCCTTATTGCTTTTTAAAGCACTTGTGAACCAGCACTAATGGCGTCTAAATGTCTTTCTTTGTGGCTTGGACACTTTTCTTTTCTCAAGTAGTTTCTCACGGAAGATCCTTTATTTTTATTTTCCTCACAGGAATCGCACAAGAGAGCAAATAGAGAGAAGAGGGAGCCTCTGGACGAGGATCAGCTGTTTGTTGTGGAGCTAGCCAGAGACATCAGCCGGGTGTGCCAGGTAAAAAAGCTCTTGTGAACAAGAACTGATGCTTGTAATCACGTGCTGTATTAGTGTACTCTTTCAGGATGGAGGGGGTTGCATCTCTTAGTGCCAAAAACCCTTTGATGTCGCCCTTACGAACGAAATTTTAAACTTTGATTTGCCTATCAGCAGCGCTAAGCAGAGTCTTCAGCCCCGTAATTGCCTTCACCAATCCAGTCTTTCTCTCTCTGTTTTGCAATTGCAGAGATCAGCGGTCCTGGAGCACATCTGGAACCAAAATGACATCTGGCCAACTGCTCTCTGCAGGGTCTTCATCCTACAGTGGGCCACCATGCTGGAGAGCAAGGTGTTTAACTGAAAAATACCAGAGCATCACTGGTGTAGTGTAGTGATAGATTTTCCTGTCATTAGTTGGCTTTTTTGCACAACATAATGAAAATTCAAATACACTGATCAGAAAAATTAAAGGAAACCATGCTGGATATCTATACTGATAGGGACTGGGTAATGTGTGAGGAAGGAAAGGATGCCATGTTGTGTGATGGAAATGACAAATTATGACCCGATAGAGGGCTGAGGGTTCAAAGACAACCCAAAAATCAAAGTGAAAAAATTATGCAGCAGGCTCGTCCATTTTGTTCAAATTTTATTTCAGCAACTCAAAACTCAGTAGTTTTATGGGCCTCACATGCTTGTATGCATGCCTGACAACTAGGAGCCTGCTCCTAATGAGATCACAGATGGTGTCCTGGGGGATCTCCTCCCAGATCGGGACCAAGTCATCAATGAGCTCCTGGACAGTCTGAGTTGCAACCTGGTGGTGTCAGATGGACCGAAACATAATGTTCTGTTGGATTTAGATCAGGCAAGCATAGGAGCTGTTCTTCATCCTCCAGGAACTGCCTGCATACTCTTGCCACATGAGGCCGGGCATTGTCGTGCACCAGGAAGGACCCACTGCACCAATGTAGGGTCTGACAGTGGGTCCAAGGATTTCATCCTGATACCTAATGACAGTCAGGGTGCCGTTGCCTAGCCTGTAGAAGTCTGCGCGCCCTTCCATGGATATGCCTCTCCAGACCATCACTGACCCACCACTAAACTGGTCATGCTGAACAATGTTATGGGCAGTATAATGATCTTCACGGCTTCTCCAGACGCTTTCCCATCTTTCACATGTGCTCAAGCGAACCTGCTCTGTATTCCCCAAGTGGTCGGCAGTGCCTCCTGGAGGTTGCTGGCAGTCGCTGGGAGAAATCATTTTCAAAGAATGTGCTGCACCAAAAACCTCCTAGTGATTTCTTTGGTTGCTAACAGATTATCGCGGTTGCCTGTAGTTTTTCATGTTTGTAGCCCAGCAGTAGCAAAACTTAAAAAAGTGTGATGGAAGCTGGAAATGGAGAAATTTCACCTTCAAAATAAATCTTGTTCCTCAGTGCTGTACCCAATATGTTTCTAAATGCACCAGTTGGGGAATGTTCATTTTTCCCTCATGACCAGCGGTTGCTGGGCAGTTGCAGACCAGTTGCAGACCAGTCTCTAGTATTGGGGCCTGTCCAAAATGGCCGACAAGTTAGCATGACGTGGTTAGTGGTCACACATTTGCAAAACCTTAATAGAAGTCTATGGGAAAATGTCTGTTTTAGAAGTCTTGGTCATATTATGTTTTAGAAAGCGGGGTTGTCCATGGGATTATCTGCTTGCTCACTGGCAAATATAGGGGTATATTTAATAAAGGTGTATGCCTTTCTCTGTGCAGAAGAGACCCATGCAGACTGATGGTTGGCCAGGGATGGATGAGGGCAAACAGCCTGACGTGACTAATGAGAAGGACCTGCAGCAGGCCAAAACTGTTATCCTTGAATGGATCAAGGATATAAGAGCCCAGCCTGAGGTGGGAACTTCAGATATACAAGTAAAATGTCCTTCAAACAAAAAAATTAAGTTTGCTCATTGTGTCTTATTCACATTGCTCATTCTGTAGCAAAGCGTGTGGCCCGGAGAACCCGTGGGGAAGATTCTGGAGGACATGCAGTCAGCCTGGCGCTGGGGCCGTGCGCCCAATCTGCTGGCTGCCATGGAGCTGCTTATGTGGACTTTAATGCTGCAGCGGCCTGACAAGGTAGAAGTGTTTTCTGTAATTCACGGATCAAACTTCACAGCTTGTGTGAGACCCTGCAGTTCGTGAGTGAGGCCTTCTTGGTTTGTTCTTGCAGGACACCATCCCACAGCAGTGGCTCCTGTGGAAGCAGAAGACTCAGAAGATCGGTTTGTAAATCAGTACTGAATCAAGCTGAATTTGGCTGTTTATTTGGAAATACTGACCACCTTATGAGTGTTATTCTCTCCTTCCAGGCGCCATATCTTACATCCCTCAACCAGGTGAGCAATTTACTGTGAACCAGCATTCACACGTCATCATGTTGATACATTTACAGATCTATTTTTTTTTTTTTTTTGGCAGTGTGGGACTGGATCACAGATGCTGGAGGTACAAAATAAAAATTTTAATCAGAGTTTTAGTCTGTATAATCTTTGCGTAACTTGTTGGGTAATTTAAACCTCTACATTTCCCCCTCTAGTGGAGGTGACCCTGGATCTGGACACAGCCAACCCTGACCTGCTCATCTCCACTGATGAGAAGAGGATGCGCTGTGGCTTTGAGAGGAAAGATGTTCCCAACTACCACCAGCGTTTTGACGGCTGGTGGTGCGCCGTTGGAACGGAGGGCTTCGGCGCCGGCCGCCGCTACTGGGAGGTGGAGGTGGGCGAGCGTGACTGGCGGTTGGGCGTGGCCAAAGAGTCGGCCCTGAGGAAAGGCTTCAAGTCCCTGAACACAGATACAGGCTACCTGACCTTGCGGCTGGAGAGGGGCACTGAGCTGAAGGCGCTGACGGTGCCCTTCACCGCCCTGCCCCCGGGCCTCATCCCCCGCAAGGTGGGCATCTACCTCGACTACGACAACGGCCAGCTGTCCTTCTATGATGTGGACAAACATTTCCACATTTACACCTACAACGAGACCTTCGATGAGAAGCTGTTTCCTTTGTTTGGGACAGTGGAGATAATCAAGGATCTGGTGATCAAGTCTCCAGCAGCCAATACCCAGTGTCTCTGCTCCACATCTTGCATGTGGGGTTGAATTTCCCTCCATGACCATTTCCTTTAAAAATCAGTAGACATCATAGCAAAGTATAACAAACCAGAATCACAGGGAGGTTGCAAAAGACCGTTAATGTGCTATTGAATAGCTCCACTTTGTGACCACTCTCTACGCTGCTGCTTTATTGTGATTGCTGCTTCAGTTTTCTCACTATAGAGTTGTAGTGCAACCCTTTGCTCACGTACACGATGAAATGTCATATATTTCAAGAGAAACCTATAGTGTTAATGTTATGTATTGTGCAATATTAATCCAGCAATAAAATGCACTTATGTGAATAATAAATAAACCAAAATCAATGACTTAATGTTTGATGTCTTTATTGGTACCTCTGGTATCATATTATATGCACAGAATATACAGTTGTGGTCAGACGTTTACATCATGGGCATGAATATGTGGTAATTTGGGGCTTTTAATGATTTCTTTTTCCAGGTTGGAATGATTTTACAGCATACATCTTCAATGACTTTAAAAATTAGATAATAAAATAAAATAAGAATTGGGTGCACAAGTTTGAATTTGTTCCTATAAAAAAAACACCAAAGATAACAGAGTTTGACAGGCATAAAATAGCATTTTTGCACCAACAAGGTGATTCCCAAAGAGCTATTAGCTGAAAATATGGCATATTTCAGCATGGTGTGCAGTGTGTTCTTAGGGAATTTGATAAAAATGGACAAGTTGAGGACAAAGATGTGGCAGGCCTAAAAAAAAATACTACTTACAGCCAATGACCAGCATCTGAAAGTCATGCGCTTAAGAAATAGGAAGAAAAGCTGACACAGGAGATGCATCTGGACCTTCAGTTGATCCATCTAATTTTCACTGGAGGCTGATCAGAAATGGTCTCAGTGGAAGGGTGGCTGTCTAGAAGCCATTCTTAAGGAACGTTAACAAGGCTGAAGTATGCCAAATTACACAAGAACTGGGCTGAAAATCAGCGGCAAGAGGTTTTATGGGGTGATGAATCCAAATTTGAAATGTTTGGTTCAAATCATTATCAGTATATTTGGAGGAGGTCAGGAGAGAAGTACATCAGTGAGTGTCTAAGTCCATTTGTAAAACACAGTGGAGGCTCTGTCATGGTTTGGAGCTGCATTTCAACCAGTGGTGATGGAGATCTTGTCAAAATTGATGAAAATATGAACACAGAAAAACCATCAAATTTTGATCCACCATGCAATATCATCAAAGAAAGCATCTGATTGTCTTCATTTTTCAGTATGACAATGATCCCAAACACACTGCCAGTGCAGTAAAAGCATACCTGGATAGAAAAATACACAATGGAGCACTATCAGTCATAGATTGCCCTCCCCAGAACCTGGACTTCAACGTTAACTGAAGCAGTGTGGGATCATGTTGACAGAGAACAGAACAAAAGGCAGCCAACATCCAAAGAAGAGCTTTGAATGTCCTTCAAGAAGACTGAAGTACTATTCCTGAAGACTACTTAAAAAAGCTGCCTAAGAGAGTTAAAGCTGTGTTAAAGAATAATGTTGGTCATACCAAATATTGACTTTCAAGCTGGTTAGAATTGTCTTTTTGCCTTATATGCTGTATTTAAAGGTATGTTTACATATTTCAATAAATTGCTGCGCCTATTTCCCATGGATAACATTTTTAACTAACTTTACTTTTAACCTAAAACATGAACAGGGCCGCTACATAACTTACATGTATAGCATATGTGGATCAATAAATAGGATAAAGTATTTAAAATTAGCGCCTCCTTAAGCAGCTTTGGGTGTCATGAAAAGTTGAAAAGCCCAACCAGCTGGACCAATCACAGAGCTCTAACTCTTTCACATGACAACAACAGGCTGGATATACAAAATAACACATACATTTTTGTAAAAAAAAAAAAAAAAAAGTATATAAACAAACATCTTGGAATAAATTATAACACCGTTAAAAGAAACAAACAAACAATAAAAAAAAACAACTTTATTTACGCTTTCAGTGTTTTACGCGCCCGTAATGACGCAATCATTGTGCGACGATGCCCAAAAAGGTTTATATGAGTTCCTAGCAGGCTGTCAAACGATGACAACAAGTTTAAAAAAGTCCTTAAAAACCCACTTTGGGTTCGACTGCTTCAGGTCTAAACTTCAGGAAGATGTTGTCAAAGCGGTCCTCAGAGGTAAGTGGGTCCGTTGTTCCGCTGTCTGCCTCTGTGTTAGATAGACGTTTAGCAGGCTAACTTACCTGTCGTTTTTGAAGTTCTGAATGTGAGGCTCAGTTGGCTTTCATAGACAGTGAAAGACAGAAAAATGTGTGACACGGTGGTTTCTGTGGTCTTCCTGCAGGTGACAGGGATGTGTTTGTGTGCATGCCTACTGGGGCAGGAAAGTCCCTCTGCTACCAGCTGCCTGCGGTGCTGGCTGAAGGAATCACTCTGGTTATATCCCCGTTAATCGCCCTCATTCAGGTTAGCGTCTATTTCTGACACTTGGACTCCGATCCAAAGCCTTCAAACAGACTTTGTGCTGCAGTATCAGCTGTGTATTAACCCCTGCTCATATTTCTACTCAGGACCAAGTGGATCGCCTTAGGGGGTTAAACATCCCTGCCTGCTCCATCAACTCTAAGCTCCCAGTAAGTGAGCGCCGTTTGATCCTGACTGACCTGGGGAGCCACAGCCCGAAACTAAAGCTCCTCTACATCACTCCAGAGATGGTGGCCTCGCCCTCGTTCCAGCCCTGCCTAGTGGACCTGTGCTCCCGTGGTCTGCTGTCCTATCTGGCTGTGGACGAGGCTCACTGCGTCTCCCAGTGGGGTCATGATTTCAGGCCAGACTATCTCAAACTGGGTGAGCTGCGGGCTCGATTGCAAGGAGTTCCCTGTTTGGCCTTAACAGCAACAGCACCGAAGAATGTACAGGAGGATATTGTTCAATCGCTGAGGCTGCACTCGCCGCTTTCTTTTCTTACACCCGTCTTCCGCAGTAACTTGCACTATGATGTGATTTTCAGGGAGCTGCTGCCAAACCCCTACGTTCACCTACATGCCTTCATTAAGAAGGCGCTGTCACTTGCTGGTGGATCTAATGGACAGGTTTGTAGACTGCAGGCTGTCAGGTGTGTTATTCCTCTTTTATAAACAGACAATATTCGCATAGAGTGGCCATAGTTTGCCTAAGGTTTTCACAATATTGTGAAATGTTTATATAATTTGTGTATTTCTTCTTTTTTATTCAGTTATGGTCAGAAATTTACTTACTCATCATGGGCATGAATGTCATGTTAATTTTGGGCTTTTAATGATTTCCTTGAACTGTTCTTTTTCCAAGGTGGAATGATTGTACAGCATGCAGCTTTAATTACTTTAAAAAACAAGAATTGGGTGCACAAGTTTGAATTTATTTGGTTTCCTCTACTCCACACAGTCTCAAATATACACGTAAACACCCACTAATACTTGGTTAACTGTCCCTTAGCACGTTGCACCTCCACCAGAAACTTTTGGTAGCCATGATCAAGCTTCTGCCATAATTTTGGCTGCATATTTAACCACTCTTATTGGCAGAATTGGTAGAGTTCATTTAAATTGGTTGGTTTCTTGGCACAGACCTAACTTTTAAGTGCAGTCCACAAATTTCCAATAGCCTTGAGGTTGGAGTTTGGGAAGACCATTCCAGAAGCTTAATGCTAGCCTGCTTCATCAGTTTCAAAACCAGTTTGATGTGTGTTTGGGATCACTGTCCTGTTGGAACACCCAGCTGTGTCCAACAACCATCTAGTTGTTAATTTGAGGTGAAGTTGACGAATTTGGAGGTATTCCTCCTTCTTCATTATTCCATCCACCTTTGCTGTCAGTGGTACTGATACATTGCACAAACAGCCCCAGAGCATGATGCTATCACCTCCATGCTTGACAGTTGGTGCAGTGTTCTTAGGTTTGAAAGCCTCACTTTAATTCCTCCAAACATACCTCTTGTCATTGTGGCCAAATAGCTCAACCTTTGTCTCGTCTGACCATAAAACCTTTCTCCAAAAGGCATTTGGCTTGTTCGTGGGGGCAGCTTCAAACTTCAGTCAAGCTTGAAGGTGTCCTTTTTGGAGCAGGGGCTTCTTGGTCGGCCCCCTCTCAGTTCACATTGATGTAAAACTGGCTTCACTGTGGGCAGTGATGCTGGTGTTCCAGCAGTTTCCAGTTCATGGCAGGCTTGATCTTTGGTAGTTCCTGGGTTGTTATCCTAACCAATTTCCTCTCACTTGAGGGTGTCAGTTTGGGTCTTCTTCCAGACTTTGGTAAAGTAGTGACACATCCACATAAACTGTACTAATGTACAGTTGTTTGAAGTGATGATCTTGGAATCTGCAATTTAGAAATGGCTCCAAGACACCTTCCCATCTACAGTATTGGTCAATCCAACGAGTGCTACCAAACAAATCCTTTTCTTGCTGGCAAAGAGAAACTACCAGTTGTAGTCAACTTCTCATTAATGATCGTGATTAACAGGCCTGGTCAAGTTAAGACATTGTAGAACCTTCAGCACCATTTATGTAAAGATTTACACGAGTGTGTGTATATATTTGAGCCTGTATGTATGCTTTTGACCCTGTGTGGATGAGATAAAATCCACAATAAATTCAAACTTGTGCACCCAATTCTTGTTTTTAAAGTCAACAAAGATGTATGCTGTACAATCATTCCAACCTGGAAAAAGAACAATTCAAATCTTTAAAAGCTCCAAATTACCGTCACATTCATGCCCATGACAGAAACTTCTGACCACAAATGTATGCATTTTATTTATAGTTCCACAAACATAAAGGTATATTCCGTACACTCAGCCACCCTAAGTTTACAAACACATGAGAAAAAAACATACACACACCTACAACAAGGTGCATATTAATAAAAACAAACACAATTATAAAATAAAACAAAAAGAAATAGACCTTTCTCATTTACTTAACATCAGCTAATGAGTATAATTTTTTTGTCTTGAGAATGTTTTCACATAAAGTCTCATGTCAAATCCAAGGCTTCTAAAATCCGTACATTTTGACAAATATCATTCTTTAATTTAGGCAAAATTTGACTTCTTAAAATAAAAAATTCTTAAAAAATGTCACCACCACTATGCTGCTGCACAGGCATTTCCTCACCTGTGATACCAAAACTCACCTCCTGCAGGTCTCCACTCAGCAGACATGCTGGTAACACCTGCTGTCAGTTATTTGGGTGATTTTGAAGCATTATCTAAATCAACTTTAATTTCAGCGGTCACTGGGACATAAAAAGTGCATGCATTGAATCATCGTGGCTTAATCACACTGTCTGATGTTTGTAAACAGGGTTGTGGGATTGTGTACTGCCGGACCAGGGAAGGCTGTGAAACGGTGGCTCACCAGCTGACGAAGCTCGGAGTCTTAGCCAAGCCGTATCATGCAGGTGAGATTGTTTTCTTTTTTTATAATAGCGTGCAACATTAGAATTTGTGCTTAAGCGTATGAGCTCTGCTTTTGTAGGTCTGAAGGCGGGAGATCGCACAGAGGTGCAGAGTGAGTGGATGCAAGGGAAGGTGCTTGTTATTGTTGCTACCATCAGCTTTGGCATGGGAGTAGATAAGGCCAATGTCAGGTGAGGCTGCAAATCCAGAGCTTTCACTCGCATTCTTTTTGTATCTAGGTTTTTACTGTGCATTCAAATGTTTGCGCAGATTTGTAGCTCACTGGAACCTCGCTAAGTCTCTGGCCAGCTACTACCAAGAGTCTGGGCGAGCAGGGAGAGACGGCCTGCCCTCCACCTGTCGCACATACTACTCCCCGAGGGATAAGGAGCAAATTCATTTCCTCATTCGCCAGGAAGTGACAAGAAAGCAGGTCAGATTGGCAGCAGAGCACACAAAATGTGAAGCACTTTGTTTTTAAAGGTTTGTGGAAAACCCACTTTAAATGATGCGTGCAGGAAAAACGGGGCTTTGCAAAGGACAGTGACAAAACAGCGATGACCGACTTTGAAGCCATGGTGTCGTTTTGTGAACAAGAAGGGTAAGTAAAACATTCACACATGCAGCGGTAGATTGTTACTTTTATTTATTTACATACAAGTCCAAGCAAGAAGGACCGGGTTAAAGCATCACATCATAACATGCTGTCTTCACCCGTTCCACAGTATGTAACATGCACCTTTCTGTACAGCAGAGGGCGGACTTGCTTTGTCACACACTTTCCGGTTTGAAAGCTGCTTCCTACTTTGGAGGCTCTCACCTAACCCAGAAGTCTGACTGCCAGTTCTCATTCCTTAAGAGTGAGACATCATTATGCTTGGAAAGCGCTAAAAAAAAACAGTCGGGCTTTGTTTGTTTAAGGTTTCTTTTATACACATGTTTAATCCTGTATATTCCAAGTAGTTTCTGCATTATTAAATACAGCTGGAGTTGGCCCTGCCCTGTCCTCGGGCATTGTTGTTGTGCTGTTGAGTGCAGGGATGCTCCGAGGAATGTCGACGCTCCTGAAAGCCTGGTGGCTTAAGCAGGTGTGTTTGGCAGCCGTTCATGACATCCTTTACTGTGTTTGCCTGGTTTATCGCACTTCTTTAGTCCTACTCACCATCCTGTACGATTCTTGCGTGCATATATGTTTATAAAACATGGCTCAGGAGCCCCGGCGAAAGAGTTATTGCTTGTTCATGAGAGAGAAAACTTGTAGTTGTGTCTGTTTTGACTCGAAGGCTGGATCCCTATAGTTTCCTCTTGCGACAGCAGCAGCGGCAGCAGCTGCAGCAGCCGCAGCAGAAGCTCACGCAGGTCCCCACTGTGGTGAGCAGGACCACGACTGTGGGAGAGCAGCAAATAAACAATGTCACGATCAGCTCGTTTAAAAAACCAAAAAGCAATACGAAAGAAACGCGTAACAACAAAGAGACTCACGGATAAATGTTAACAGGATGAAGAAAGCTCCCAGGTCTATGGGGTTGGCGTTGGGCAGGCCTTGAAGCTTGACCCAGATTCTGCTGAGGAGGTTCAGTGTCTCTTCTCTGGCATCCATCCTAGTGGGGGCAGTTACACAGCATCTCATTTATTTGCCTGCATTTACTGTCATCCAGATATGCCTCCTGTTGCTTATTAATGACTCTGTGAGTGGGGTGAGGTGGCATTACTATTTACATGCCAGTGCTAAGCAGTTTCTCAACCTGTGGTTTAGGAGGGCAAGTGGGCGGGCTATCGTGAGAAGGCAAGAAACGTGATGTGTGTCTAATAGTCTGTATAGTGCTGAACCTAACATTCACACAGTGTGGATGCCCTGGGGGCAGCTCAGGGTTCAGTATCTTGCCCACAGTTACTCTGTCATGCAGACTGGAGGATTGAACCACCGACCTTCCGATTAGTAGACGACCCGCTCTTCCTCCCGAGCCAAACGCGGGATGAGTTGACAGAAGGAACAGAACAGGCCCTTCTCTGCGATATACTCGGCAATCAGAAGGCTCTGCAGACACCTCTCTCTGTGTTCAGTGTGTGCAGTGGGCGGTGATAGAGTGGCAAGTTATTGTGCTGTTGCTGAATTGCTGGAATGGGTGTGACAGCGTGTGGCTTTTCTAGTTTTTGATTAGCGCGAAGAATGGAAACTTGGGGTCACATCAAGTCTTGATAATTAGGAGGCGTTATGGGGGAAAAGTTGCCAGTATACAGTGTCCTGGTTCTGATCACATGTTCTGAGTATCATGGTTACATATTATAGATGTAAACATCCTGGTTTCAGAAGTGTGGATAAGATTTCAGCCTAGTATTATCTGGAGTACTCTGTTAGAAACCAGGATACTGTGGCATGTAAACACCTCAACCAGGTTCCACAGTTTTCTTTGTTTGGTAAGGTTCCCGGTGGCTGAGCTGGTGAGAGATCAGTGCAGAACTCCACCCATAGGATCTTGTAATCTACATGTAGGCGAGTATATGGGTCTCGTGGTCTTTGTCAGCAGGATGTACCAAATATAATCAAAACCAGAATGAGAGCAGGAGAATTTGCATGCGAACAGGCTCATGTTTCCTGCCTAGCCAAGGAAATTTAAATGCACCCAAATGCCAGTATGCCGTTTTCCTCAAAGGTTCTCAGAATATTGTTTGTGTTAGTTTACTGCGTACGAGTGTAATGCATTGTTCCCATTAAGCTCTAGTAATACATGTCAGTTTTGCTCACAGGCAAAAGGCCACAGTGCTGACTCAGTACTTACATAAAACAGTTTAAACACGCCTTCATGAAGGCCAGATGTATTGCAGGGTTGTCGCATGCAGCTATACTACATACACAATGCTGTGAGAATGCTATTAAATATTTTTATACTACTTTTTTGTACTGAAAAAACCCACTATGTGCCAAACTTATGAGCTTACAAGAGTGGAAGTCATCAGAAAATGCAGGAGGACCTTTAAATTTTCCGTGCAGGCTGTTCCTGCCTGAGAAAGGGAGCATGTGCGGAAAGCGATGCTAATCAATAAATGAGCTTTCTGTGAAGTCATTTTTGGAGCTGACTGTGTTGGTTATAACGATTATAATGAGCATTATTTACAGATGGTGTGCATGTGACTTCTCTATAGTCGTAAAACTGCAGAGCTCCCGTCTCCTCATTTGAATCCAGATTAGTTTAACTTCTCACTTAACACCGCTGTATTTATAAACGCGTTTTTCACATTCTTCCGCTTTGATTACCTTTCTCGTGGTGCACTCGCAGAGACACATTTAAAGACACTCACCTCCTGGTCGGAAAGTTTTTAGTCGTTTGCTCAAACTCAGCCAAGCCTAAACCGTCAGAAATCGCAAAACCCGTCGGTGGTTAGGAGCCAGCGAGGAGCATGTCATCCTCTCCCTGAAGGAGTCGCCTGCTGAGTGCCTCTGCTTGGCAGCGTGCTAATTTGTTATGGGGACGTCTTCCGGAGGAGGAGTGTTCAGGCGAGCCTGAGATTAGCAGTCAGGTTGAGATTATGGCTGACAGGGATGATTCCAGTGACACTGATCAGGAAAAAAAAAATGCACGTGAGGGGGAAAAGTGACACAAAAAGAAATCCCATTCAGCGCTCTCCTGTCCTCTTTTTACGCTGCTCTTACTCTTCAGTTGCTTTGAGTCTTCTCATCTCTTCCCCTCTTCCAGACTTCTTCTCCTTCTTGTTTCCTTTTTTTTTGTGTGTGCCTGTCTCACACATGCATACAGAGTAGTTACTGCTGTGCCTTACTTTTCTTTGTCTGCCTCAAAGGCTGTTTTCTCTTTGATAGTCCTGCCTGGGAGTGACTGTTCCTTCACACAGGCTTTGTATGCCTCTCTGTCTTTCCCCACCTCTTTCGTGCTTCTCTTTGTTTCATGAAAGCGAAGGTGGCAGCGTTTCCATTTCCAGCAAGGTAGTTGGTATGTCGCTGAAGTGACTCGTCTAATGGGCTGTTTCCCAAATAGAGGCTCTGTGTGTGCACGCGTCTGTGTGTGGATGTGTGAATATTGGCCGTTGCATAATACTGGATGCGATAGAAGAGAGACCTCTTTATGAAAAGCAAATCCCGTCTAAAGCAGGGCTTGTGAAAGGAAACATATTGCAAAGGAAGCGAGTGACCTGCTGTCAGAAATGAATAGTAGTTATATTTTCTAAAACCTTGAAATTGTAAGAAAAATGATGCTGAAAGATTCTTTTCAAATCAAGGTTTCCTTTCTTCTGATCCATTCATCAAATCCGTAGACAAACGGCTAAATTAGCTTCAGTGCTGAGATAACTGTATTTTTCATGTAACCGAGAGTGCTGCTGGACTTATTTCATAACAAAAGTATTGATTATGGGGAGCGATGTGATGGTTACACAACAGCTGAAAGATCAATACTGCTCTAGATTTTCTGTGTATGATGAAGAGACTTTTGCAGTGTGATCAGAAACTGATGCAGCCTTTAATTATTTCATCCCGCTTTGCTCGTTTTTTTTTTTTTTGTTTAACTTTGCTGTTCAACAGCAGCTGTCTTTTATCTCCCCCACCAGTTGCCGCCATGCCACCATCTCAAAGTTTTTTGGTGATAAGACGCCGAACTGCGCGGGGGCGTGCGACTACTGTCGCGATCCCAAAGCCGTGCGAGCCCAGCTGGAGAGAGCGGCTGCGCTCAGCACCAAGACCGCAGCTCAGAGCAACGAGCCCAAGGGGCCGTTCGGGTTCCAGCCGGACATCTACGGAGGAGGAAAGAAGGGTTATGGCTTTGAAAGGCAGGACAACTTGAGTAGCATTGTGTGAAATGTTCATGTGAAATGCCCCACTTGTGTTAATAACCTGATGTCGTGCCTTGTAGGTATGACGAAGGGGGGGATGTCCATAGTGAAGATGATCCTTCAAAGAGGAAAAAGGAGTTTTCTGAGCTTTTCAGGAAACAAATGAACATGCGGAAGGTGAATCACCCCAAAAATAAAATCAAATCAGCAACAGCTCTTTGGAAAATTATATACATTATTTCTCACTGTAAGGAAATCGTCTCCACAGCGTGATTGTGTTGTGCCTCTGCACATCTGCATGCCATTTGGGGCTGTTAAGGCCCCTGTAAATGCTGCTTTTGCTAAATTGGTCCCACATGTTCAGTGGAATTGGCACAACATTTGACTGAAAGCATTCCTCATCAGGTCCAAGTGGAGATCGGCCAAACAGTTTATAACATGGCATAAAAAAGCAGGAATGCCACGATTATGAAATAGAAACGGAGCAGAAACAACAAATCATTAAAGCGTGGAGAACTCTGGAGGTTATTGACACTTCAATGCTCTGCTGCTCAGAGCGCCATTAAAATTGTGCTATCTTAAAACAGCCGTTCATTTTTATTTTTATTCTTTTGACAATGAAGATCAATTCTGCAGTTAAAATACAGATACATATTTTTGGACGATGACACAGTTTTTGGTAATTGTGGTGGATATGAAGTTAAACCGACTTTCAGCTTTAATTCAAGAGGTTTTACAAAAGTTCAGCATTAACTGTTTAGGAACTCCAATAATTATCAGGGAGGGGCTAAACCGGCAGCTTTGTTCTTTCTTAGAAAGAATGAATGTCAAGGTCTACAATTAAGAGACTCTTTCATGAATGGAAACAGGAAGGCTGCATTACACTTTATACCGGCCAGAAGACTTCACAGCTCTGAAAACAAATGTTTGGACAGATGAAACCAAGATGAACTCATACCGGAACGATGAGAAGAGAAGCAGCTGATGCTCTGAAGCATACCACATTATCTGTCAAACATGGTGCCGGTAATGTTATGACATGGACATGTACAGCTGCCGATGGAACCGGGTCACTAGTTTTTTTGATTGACAGATTCAGCCAAATGTTGCAAAACAGAACACACAGCGCTTCGCAGTGCGAGTGATAAAAACCCAAAGCAAACGGCAAAAGCATCCCAAGAGTTTCTCAAAGGAAAGCACGAAGACTCACAAACAAGCAGCCGCTGGAGGCTGCGGTAAAGGCCCAGCTGAGCATCTCAAAGAATTTTGTGATGTTCTAGATTTCATCCAAGTATTAAAAACAGTCCTTATATTTAATATTACATTAGTTTCTCCAATTAATTTTGAGCCTCTGAAAATGGAATAGGATGTATAAAATGTATCCTAAACAGTTCATGCAGAATTTTTGCTACACTTCTCACATCTCAAATGTTTGATTTTCCACAAACTTTTGGGCCTAACTGTATATAAATGGTCACTCTTTATAGACTTGAAGGTTTTCTATCTGTGGTCATGTGTTCAGGTTTGACAGAGGTGGATTATTCTGTAGCTTAAGAATATTCTTTGGCCATTTTAATGCTGGAACCACTGACTTAACTCAAGCTGATTACAGCCGCTGTTGTCTTCTAACGGGAGCAATGCATGTGTGACTATTGAAGGATTACCTTCTGCCTGTGCTCATGTTTCTTTAGGGCATAGAGAGTCAGAGGGACACGTTTATTCCCCCAGGTAATATGTAATATGAAACGCAAAAATGAGTCTGGATGACTCTGTCTGTGCTGTTATGTAACCGCTGGTATTCTGCCGTGTAGATGTTGACTGCCCGCTCAGAGAGGCCAGCAGCCAGAGGATTCCCAGGCTCACTGTAAAGGTACAAGACAAAACTTGAACATTGCACATTCCTCATACCTGCTGCATTCATTAACACGTCCTCAGGAACTCAGTGATTCGTGTCATGAGATGTGAGAAGCAGTGTAAAAAAACAAAAAAACAGTACCTAGAAGGAAGAGGAGACAATTGCAGTACATGAAAATAATGTTAACACCATTGTGGCCCATCAGGGCTCTGCAGCTGTCCAGACCTCTTAAATGATACGCCTCGTCACTATTCTTCTGTTTTCGATACATATAGCTTTTAGTAAGACTTGACTGACCACTTTTTGAGCTGTTAATAATATTTCAATTATCTTTCAGGCCAGAGAGCACTGCCTGTACCTCCTGCAGGAGGCACTGCAAGGCCAGCAGGGGGCAGAAGATGTATTCAAGTACTGGTCTAGATTTATCCAGACTCTTTAGACATTTTCTCATGCATAAAGTTCTGCAGAAAATATAAGCAACTTTTCTCCGACTGCATTTGTCTCAGCTTTGACAGTCTGGATGTGGCGGTGGATATTGAACACGAGGTCTTCAGAAGCAGCAGGTCCTCTAACTTGTACAAAGCTGCGGTGCTGAAGAAGGTAACTGCAGACTTTTGTGTGTCTCATCGCCGTATAGAGGGCAATGTTTGTGCTTAGCTCATCTCTTATTCTCAAGGTATCAGAGATGAAGAAAGTGGCGCCTGCTTCAGCAGGCAGAGATAAAGGAGACGGCGCCGAGAGAAGCAGCGGCAGTGATTCCAGAGAAACCGAGTCTGAACTTAAAGAGGCTGCATCCTCCTCTTCGTCCTCATTTTCTGATGAGCTGCAGGGGTTCACTTTAGCATCGGAGGTCTACTCGGTAAGGCTGCTGTATTACACGTTCACCTTATCTACTTTCACAAGTTTTAGAAAAAGAAAAATTGTGAGTTCTTGTGGCTTCAGAGTACTCAGAGGAAAACATGTTTTCCTTTTCCCCCCAGCTGAAGCGTAAGAGGGTAGGCGCAGGCCAGCGGGGCTTTTCTAACCCCTTCCTGACTGCTAAGGATCTAATAAAACCCTCCTTGCTGGACACGGGGTCTAACAGTAGAGAAAGCGGCGGATTTTTCAGTGACAGCTCAGGAGAATTCAATATGAAGGAAAAAGAGATCAACACAGGTACGTCAGTTGGTGCATCATCACCTGTCAAAGCCAGAGCAAATGCTGTCACGGCCTCTCTGAGCAGCCCGACTAAAGGGGGCAGAGCCATGAGCAAGAAGCAGCAGAAGCTGGTGGAAGCAGCAAAGAGCTCCCACAACATTTCCCAGTACTTTGGAAAGAAACAAATGGCAGATAAAAGCCAGGAGGAGGAGGAGGAGGAAGAGGAGATGCCGAGTGAGCCCGAAGCTGCTTTATCTCCCACTCCTGCTGTGATCTCCCAAGAAAACATCGGCCAGGAGCAGCCTTCACCTGCCGCTGTGGAAGGAGGAGAGAACAGTCCTGCACCATCAGAGACTGAGGACGTGATCCTTGTAGAAAGTAAAACTGAGATAATCGTTATACCTGATGATGATGATGAAGAGGAGGAAGATAAAGCTGAGGATGCAGAGCCGGTTCAAGAGACATATGAACAGGAGCTGACGTCCATCACAGAGTAATATATCCTTCATTTGATCAGAGATAGCTGGAAAATCTGTTATTGACTTCTGTCTTTCCCCCCTCCTCTCCCGCAGACAAAACGAACAGGAAGAAGAGGCTAACCCGAGTGAAATTCTCAGGGTAGGTGTCTGCCACCAAATTTTAAACACCAGCAAAGATCTTCTTAACACAAAGTCTTTCTGCTCAGAAGCCAGTTTGGTGTTGCCTCTGGGCCGCTAGTTTGAAACTCCAATCTAGATGAATTGGGAGAGACCCAGAACTTTTATATCAGTGGGATAACATACTTGCAAGTATAGAATCACCAGTCAAATCTGATGAAGCCAAAGTGCTGAAAAAGCTGTAGAAATGTGTCCAAAAATAAGAGTTAAAAAGTTTGTTCCTTACAAGTTATACAACTTTGTATGATCATGATATGTACGTCCAGATGACAGATGACATGAAAGCGATGAGGGAGTCGCCCCCTCCAGTGAAGCGCAGCCGGGCGGCGGATGGGAGCAGCAGAAGAGTGACCTTCAACCCCAATGTACAGGAGAGGGCCCTGCACCCGGTCAGCGACTCACCCAAGCCCCTAACACTGAAGGAAGCGGCTGATATTGTGGTCCGTTACCTAGACCCCTTTTACACTCAGGGAAAGTTTGCCACAAAGGTGAGTAGTGTTGTGTTTGTAGACAGACATTATGTTGGCACCAGCAGTACCGCCTGCATCCACCTTTCCACTGGCCCCATAAAAGCATTTTCACAGTGATTTATAAATAAAGTGGTATGAATTCTGAGTTCTTTTCTTTGTTTGTAGGAGCTGTTTAAGTCTTTCGCTCGCTACTTGTCTCACCTTCTTACAGAGGGTAGAACCCGGGGAAAAGTCCAAGGTAAACGGGGTATAATTCATTCTAATTTGCAGTTTGCTTTGTGCAGTGGTCTTCTCTAACTCTAGCCTCTGGGTCCACAGTTAAAGCAGAAGCCAAGGCTCTCATCAAGAAGTTCTTCAGCAGTGTCCAGCGCTGTGAGAGCGAGGCAGACTGGGAGCACCTTAAAAGCCCGCACAGCTGTAAAACCACAGTGAGCTGTGAATGATGGGGGAGGAAAATGTAGCCCTTCCTCTTTGGTCAGTGCCTCAACTTCTCCAGTTACGGTGATCTCCAGCTCTGTCACAGATGCCTGCCGACAAGGTTTACAGTTCACTTGCTGCTATTTAGTTCGGCTTTTTTTTTTTCCAGACTGGTTGCTGCTACTGTAGCTTAGGTTAATTAAGCAATAAAACAGGGAGTGTTTACAGCAGCCATAGAACCGTGTACACACACATGTGACAAGTTGCCCATTTACTGCAAATGGTGTGTAGTTCACACGTCTGATGATCACAATGCAGAGTTTTTAAATCTCTTTTCAAGTTTCCAACATTGTGCTACAGTTTGGGGACCTTTTCATGTCAGTCTGCACATACGCGTACTTCACATGTCTGAGGGAATCAGCCTGCAGCCATGCTGGCAGACACGGCGGTGCTTGGAGCAGGGAGCCGACTGAGGTTTTTTTTCATGGGCAATATTTTGGTTTGTCATAGCAGGAAAAGCAGGTGTAATTATTGGTATTAAAACAACTGCGCGCGGATTTAAGGGAGCTGGTTTTAGGATCCTTCCATTGTTTGTTCTGGTTCACCCTCATGCCGTACTGGAACACTTAATCTCTTCCCCTTTTGTCTTTTTCTTTTCTGTGTGGCAAGTAAAGGTGTGTGTGTCAGAAAGCTAACACACTGCAGCTACCTGTTCAGAACCTGAAATGGTCAATACTAAAAATGCATCAGGCGTCATTTGATATCAGTCTGACACGTTTAAGGTTGGCATTTGTGGAGTTATGAAAAGCAAAAAGACTATAAAACTGTTATTGAATGAAGTTTTTTTTGTGGCACAAAGAGGAGAATACGTCACCCAGGATTTCCCAGTTGATGTGTCCCTGTTTGACACACAGACAGAAAGATTTATCCTCTGGGGACCATGTATGTATGTATGTGCTGACAGATCATTGCTGTACTGCTGACATGTCCCAAGCATCCTTTTTTGAGTGATATATATGTGCATATATATGTACTGTATATGTGTGTGTGTGTGTGTGTGTGTGTGTTTATATAATTTGAGTCAGTGGGGATAAAACATGCAAAAACATGTTTTTATGCTCGTCACAAACCAGATGGTTCAATATTTTTGGGAGACAGATATTTTAATTGTTACTACATTTTATGTTTTTGGATGGTGGAACCAAATTTAGATTTATTCCACGTACTGTGAAACTGTCTAGTTCGTCTATTTTCCTGTATTCAAAAATAACTCCTCTCTTCAAGGGGAGAATTTGTGATGAAGGATGTTTTTCTTTTCTTTTTTTAACACAATATATCTCCACAGTCAGGAGACCCAAAGAGTTCTTTGATGGCCACAGTGGAGCCACTTTCTGCTGTAGCTTGTTCAGAATAAAGTCTGTGCTGAATACAAACTACTAACCACAGTGTGAGACGTCCATTATTATCATCGTTGTTGTTGTTATTATTATTATTATTAATAATATTAATAGTAGTAGTACTAGCATTAGTATTAGTAACAGTACAGGAGACGTCGCTGCCGGGGATACTGTCAAGTAAACGGTGATGTCATCGTTAGTGGTGCTGCTTTCAGGATCTTCTGCTAACGTAGGACTTCAGAACCTCCCACACCGACTGGGAAACATAATTCTAATATGATTGGAAAATATGAAATCACAAATAAATAATAAGTTAACAAAAATGCAAGCCTGCTCGGAACACAACTTTCAGAGTAAGGGAATAAGAAGGTACTAACTTGTTAAAAGAAAACTATAATGAAAGGTTGAGCTCAGTTTTGTGGTAGTTTGGATCTTGTTTTCAGAATCATTCCTTGGTCATAATTATGAGTAAAAAAAATTAACCTAAATTCTGTTAGCCTCACTAATTAGTAAAAACAGTACTGAAGTTATTTAAGGTATCAGTAGAAAAAAAATCTGCATAATAAATGTTGCAGCGGGATCGTCAAAGCGCGCCTCTCATCCAGCATTTCCCGCAGCACCTAAACACAGCAGCAGCAGCGTTTGGCCACTCGGCTGCAACCAGGCTACCGGTGTGCGTCTGCTGCTGCACATCAAAGACTGATGAGACGCACGGAGGAAAAAGCTGCCGTCCTCCACCAGCTGCTGCTCGGCTTACTTTGCGTCCAGGCCGCACCAACTGCTTGGATGCGGGGTCGCTCGTATCTGCGGATGCTTCAAGAAGAAGCAGGTGCGCCGCTGGGTTTTTCTCTGTGAGTAATTTGTCTCCGAGGCGGGTGCTGTACACTTCGAGAGCGGCGAACGCTGTTGTTTGTTGTCACTTCCGGGCGAACAGTCGGTCCACCAGCAGCTCGCATCACCGGTGGAGAAGAAGGAGGAGAAGGAGAAGTTCAGCAGCACAGCATCGATGCTTCGCGCAGGGAGGATGGAGGAGTTTGTCACGGAGGAAGAGGAGCCGTGGTACGACCAGCGGGACCTGGAGCAAGGTGAGGCGTCATTTCTCACGTGATGCGTTTGTGCTGATGGGGTGTAACAATGCCCCCATTGGCAACCGCTGGCCCCCGGGTGTTCATACATTCAGAGTGGAGTTGGAGGGGGTGGAAATCTGGGAGGTGGTTGCACTCCTTAAATCCATTTTCATGCACGAGCTGGAGCTGCCTGCGCTTCATCTCAGCTCTCCTCCTCTGACAATTACTCCGATGCTGCCAGTGGCGATTCCGAGAATAGTTCTGCTGTCAGACTGAATAAATTCTGCATGTTTTGTCCCCCTTTCATCTCTACATCCTCCTCTCTCCTAATGCTAGATCTCTCTCTGTAATCCATCAAACATGCTTGTTGTGGAGCTGGATGACATTATTTAGGGTGCATGCCTTCCTGACAAAGGTAAACGTGCAGTAAGTGGGCTGTTCTGAGAGGAATAATGCAGAAAATTCCCAGAACTTTATAGATTTGACCATTAAAAAAAGGGCACAGCAGTAGCTTCGACTGTTTGTTGTTGCTCCTCCTAACCACTGCACGAGCAGCCCCGGCAGTAATGAGGCTGCAGTTTCATCGAGAGTGTGTTTGAGGAGAGCTGCAGTGTGTCCTCCTGCAGCATCACCCCATCTCCTGATTGCCTGCTGACCCAGAGAACTAAAGCAGCTTTGTCGTCTCATCGTGGCAGTGTAGATAGACAGGCAGGTGGATTTGGCTCTGTATGTGTGCACCATCAGAATTTTATCTCAGCATTGAGACTAAAGTTATTACCCCGCCCCTCCATCTCCCACCCCCCCACCGGCTGATCTGATTAGGGAGCCCCGGACGAGGCCTCCTTAGTGGGGATCAGAGATTTTGGGCTTTTGGGGTCAGATTGGAAGCATAATTACTGCCAAATGCTCGCTGCTCCAGACAAACACACTGCATGCACTTTAGAGCCAGGCATCATTTTGCCCCAGAAATGATGCTGTTACGCAACTTCTGTGCTGCCAGGCCTGCAATTTGGTGACCCCCTTCAACTCTCCTATTAGGACCCGGCAAATTGTAAAATGTGTCTGGGCAGATGGTGTGACACGAGGATGTCATGTTAGTGCTGCAGCGTCATCTGACGTGCAAGGGGGCCCTGCCACAGGGATGTATCATGAAATGGACAGAGTTCAGTCCTTGTGCTGGGGACCATCAGTACATCACGAGCAGATACGACAGCCTTTTCTGCCTTTCTCAGCACAGCCTCCTTGCACCTAATTCAGAAATTATATAACGGAGACTCAGCACGTGCCAGCCACAGGAACAGAAACGGTGCTGTGACTGTGAGTTGGACTCGGGAGGGGTGAAAGCTGGCTGTGTGCACTCTCCTCAAACGCTCTTCCTCAGCTCATTAGTGCTCTGCAGTTCAGGCTGGAGTTCCGTTATCGGTTCTGCGTTGTTGAAACAGGAAATTATAGCCTGTCCGTGCCTCCCTCAGCTGCACTGGAGGCAACAGAGACGTGCACAGCGCACACCAATGAAGCTTGTTATTAGATAAGGCAGAGGGATACATGCGCATGTGTCAAATCATATCGACTCCTTTGGGTTTTACACCTACAATCATCCAAGCAAGCGTGCATGTGTCTGTTCCTGTCATTTGCATCCTGTGCGCTGGGCTGATAAAACACTACATTCATGCCCAGTAATGGCTGTCAATGGCTCTCTGTCTCTTCCCGTCCCTAAACTAATCCATGTTATTATGGGCTCCAAGTATGCAGAGCCAGTGGGATTCTCCTCCTCCTCCTCCTCCTCCTCCTCTTCAGTCCAGCTTGGTTTTATCCACCAGAGGAGATGAATAATGTATGCTTCAAGCTGTGTCAGAAAATATCAGCAACTGTGAAGGTGTTGTCAGCGCTCAGGCTCCTGCTGTGCACATGACTGCAGGCTTTTATCAATATGATCTGAGCTCAAGAAAATGAGGAGAAACGAATCTGCAAGAGAATTGTTGTAATCATAATCAAGTCATTCAAAAACAGGCCAGAAAAACCGGTTCAGTCATAGGCTGGCAGAGCAGAGCACTTGTTCAGCACTGATACTGTGTGACACTGTGAGTGTGAACGTTTGCTTATGCCTGTCCTTCTCTCGTCCCTCGTCAGACCTGCACTTGGCGGCAGAGCTCGGCAAGACTCTCCTGGAGCGCAACAAGGAGCTGGAGGACTCCCTGCAGCAGATGTACATCAACAACGAGGAGCAAGTGCAAGAGATCGAGGTGCGCTAGTCCCAGGCCCTGCTGTCCGTACAGATTTTATACACAGACCGGAGATCAGTCTAATTAATGTAAAGTGTGGAGCATTTGGAAGAAATGGCAGAAAACACCCCAAGTGTGTGAGAACACAAAAACACGCGCGAAATGCGTCACCTCCTCACGCCTCAAAATCTGGACTCCTCACTTAGGATAAAGTAAACAGCTGATGGCCTGACATGAATGTGTGCTGGAAAAATATCAGTTGAGCGAATGAAAATTGATGCCTTTATCTGTTTGAACCCTCGAGTCAGACTCAAATTGCATCACGTAGTTTTGAAAGCTAAATATTTTCTTAGCTTTGTTTGATACATGATTTCAGCTGCTCTACAGTTCAGGGCCTCCTTTGCCATATATATATATATATATATATAAATTTTTTTTAACTGGGTGAGGTCTGGAATTCAGGCATTTTATTGCAGAAATAATCAAGGCATTGACTGGACTGTAGCATATGTTGCTCCAAAACCTGTGTATAAACTCACTGGACACTTTATTAGGTACACCCTGCTAGTGCCAGGTTGGACCCTCTTTTGCTTTCAGAGCTGCCCTCTACAGCACAGCGTTGCCCGGGGGCAACAGAAAGTTTTTCTAAGCCCCGTGCGTGCCCAGTACATGTGAACTTAAATGATGCAAACCGATCAGAATGTTTTAAAAAGAATCAAATTTCAGTCCAACAACATGTTGGAGTCACTATCAAGCAGGACATCCTTTTCTGACACACTGTCCAAGCAGCACGCGGTGTGAGAGGAAGGTAAGAATAATTGCCCTAGTAATCATTTAAAATGACATAAACCCTAAATAAATAAAAATGTAAATTCAAATATAAAAAAAATAGTTTTGGCAATTAAATGGCCCACAGTGAATCAGTAAATGATGTCGAATAATTTTCAGCATGTACCACCACAATGTGTGCAGTAGAGGATGCTCAGTTGGTTTTAAGGGACCCAGAATGTGCCAAGGAAATATCCCCCACACCATCATTATGCCACCAGCACCACCACCAACCTGAACCATTAACACACGGCAGGATGATCCATGCTTTCATGTTGTTTATGCTGACCCTGCCATCTGAATGTTGCAGCAGAATTTGAGTCTCATCAGAGCAGGCAATGTTTTTCCAATCTTCCATTGTCCAATCGTGGTGAGCCAGTGTGAACTGTAGCCTCAGTTTCCTGTTCTTTGTTTGGCAGGAGTGGCACCCGGTGTGGTCTTCTGCTGCTGTAGCCCGTCTGCTTCGAGCACTCTGGCACCAACAAGGCATTTTCACCCAGAGAACTGCCGCTCGCTGCTTATTTCCTTTTCTTATTTTGGACCACTCTCTGTAAACCTGAGCGATGGCTGTGTGGGGAAAATCCCAATAGATCAGCAGTTTCTGAAAAACAACCACGCCACATTCAAAGTCACTTAATTCACTTTCTTCTCCATTCTGATGCTCAGTTAGAACTCTGGCAGGCTGTCTTGACCATGTCTCCATATGCAAATCCACTGAGTTGCTGCCATATGATTGGCTGATTAGATGTTTGCATTAACAAGCAGCTGAATAGGTGTACCTAACAAACTGGCCCGTGAGTCGTTCAGGATTAATGGTGCCTTCTGATTTATTTATTTTTAATAGCAAATATGTGTCTCTTGCAGTACCTCTCCAAGCAGCTGGAAATGTTGAGGGACATGAACGAGCAGCACGCAAAGGTGTACGAACAGCTGGATGTGACGGCCAGAGAGCTGGAAATCACCAATGAGAAGCTGGTGCTGGAGAGCAAGGCATCGCAGCAGAAAATAGACAGGTGACCCACAGCTGCTTTTAGCCCACATGATTAAAGTGTCACATTTACTGTGTAAGGTTGGGCTCTGTAGAAAAACAATGAGCCTGATGTAATAATCAGGGATTCAATTATGCCGTGTCACAGGGCGAAAGGCTAAAAATACCTTTCAGTGGTTCTTTCTAAATATTCACATTGTTTGTTTTGTAAGGCTGACTCGTTTTATGCTGCAGAGGACTGTCGCCTTATTATGACATAATCAAAACAGAAAAAAATGTTGATCTCTGTGTGTGTGTGTGTGTCTCTGTGTGTGCGCACAGACTAACTGGAACCATGGAGACCCTACAGAGTCAGGTAGACAGTCTCACAACTCGGGTTGAGGAGTTGCGAACTCTGGAGGAGCTGCGAGTCCGCAGGGAGAAGAAGGAACGTCGCAAGACCATCCACTCTTTCCCCTGCCTCAAGGAGCTATGCACTGCTCCAAGGTCACTAAGTGGCAGGAGCTCATTTGTATCACACAGAGCAGCATGAGGCAGCAGATCATTTTAGCTGTCTCTAGTAACTGATTCTTATGGTTTGTCTTATTGCAGCTAAACTTCATATGTATTTATTGTATGACTGTTCAGTGCATATTTAAATGAGATCTGCTACAAATCCAGCTCATTTAGTGTTATTTTTTTCTTTTTTGTAAGGTATGAGGATGGATTCATGCTGGCCAATCCAGGTAGTGTGGACCTGGCTGAGAGACAGCCACTGGATGAGGAAAATGACCGTCTGAGAGACATCGTCTCGTCCCTGCACTCAGTCATGGCCGCAGAGCGGTCCAAGCGGGAGGGTGCAGAGAGGGAGTGTGCTGCTGTGCTGCAGGAGTTTGAGCGCCTGGAACAGCGTCTCTTAGGTGCAGAAGGCTGCCAGCTGCGGGTTCAGGAGCTGGAAGCTGAGCTCCAGGAGATGCAGCAGCTCAGGAAGTCAAGGGTGTGTCTGATTGGGGACATGGAAGACAGCCTAGAGAATCTGCTCAATAACGGCCCTGAGACAGACACTCCAGAGGAGGGTGCGGGGCAAGAGGAGGTAGGTGAGGGAGAGGCTGGGGGAACAGGGCAGCAAGGAGGCCCGGTGAGAAAAAGCTGCAGCGACACAGCCCTGAACGCCATCTCAGCTCGAGACGCGACAGGTAGACGGCAGGGAAGTTATGCCCTCCATGCCAACGGTGTGCGCAAACGGGGCATGTCCATCCTGCGGGAGGTGGATGAGCAGTACCACGCTCTGCTGGAGAAGTACGAGGAGCTGCTGGGGAAGTGCAGGCGTCATGAGGAGAGCCTTTGCCACGCTGGGGTGCAGACCTCGCGGCCCGTCTCCAGAGATCCCTCGATGAAGGAGTACAGCATGGCCACGGCGGGCCCTTCAACATCCGGAGACGCCGTCGCCGCCCCTCCCACACCTCCCCAAACTCCCTCCACCCCAGAAGCCCTGGAGGGGATCAGCAGGCAGGTGGAGCAGGTGGACAAACGGTTGAGCCAAAACACACCAGAGTATAAGGCGCTGTTCAAGGAGATCTTCTCCCGACTGCAGAAGACAAAGAGCGACATGAACACGAGGAAGAGCAGAAAGACTAACAAATGAGGTAACGGGCCCTGATACTACATGCACTGGAAACATCTTACTGTACCTCACTGTTTAAAAGGCTTCTTATTTAACCACCCTTCAGTTTAAAGACTGCTGAATGCCGTTTCACATGAAACTGCCAAAGGGATGAGAAACTGCTCTGCTGTTGTGGATGAAATGCTTTTCCTGACTGTAAGTGACAAACTGTCGGGGGGGGGGGGGGTGTTGTGATGTATTTGTAACTGAGGTGTACCGATGCAGAAATGACTTTATTTTGCATTAATGATAAACACCGAAGCCAAATAGGCCAACTTTCAGAGGCTTTAAAACTTACAGCATTTAAAGCATGCATTTGACTAATAACACTAAAGAAGTGCAAAATCTGTCTTTAAAGTGAGATAAAAAAAGATATCACGAGCTTTTGAATGGCTTGAGGGGCTTAAAGGAGCGTTTTGAGCTCATTGGACGGCACAAATCCTTCAAAACGGCTGCCCAAGTGCACCTCCTGAACAGGCGGCGATGCTTCTGCATCTTTTTCAGGGATTTATTTAATCATTTCCACACTGTGCTGCCACATTATCAGTAGTTCCTGTAATCGGCCACTTTAATGTTTCCTGTTGATTAAAATAACTACTGCATCGACCACGTTCTCGCTCTCTCCTTTTTTCTGCTTGCAGCTCAGGGAGGAAGTTTGATAATACGCCTGAATAAAACACGACACACACACACACACACCCAGTCTGAACACTTTAATGTGAACACAGATCAGTAAACTGTAGGTAATACAAATAGCACACATCGAGTCTCACTCAACCCACAGAGGAAAAACATCAGTCCACGACACACGAGAGCTGAACGAAGCCCGACAGACGTCACTCACAAACTTATGGAGTGTATAAAAAGAAAAACACTTTCATACGGCAGGAAGTGTTAACCATCAGTGTCTGGTTAAGGACTCGGGTCTCTATTCTGGTTCAGAAGTCAATTTATAGATGATGCCGGGTGCTGCCGACTCAGCAGATGCAGCACGAGGTTGGTTGGAAGAGTCTGGAGGCACAGTCAGCAGTGATAATTTTTAACTTGAGTACAAGGTGAGCGGTTTAACAGTTTCTGTGGTGTTCGGTTCAATAGGGAACTGAGGTAACGCACTGGATTTGATGTCCTCGAGAACATAAGAGGAGACTGGGTGATATAAAGCCATTAGTACAACCCCGGACTCTTAGATTTAGAGTTCATTTATTAGATTTTAAGAAACCTACAAAGTACTGAAATGAAGGTGTTGGTGAATAGAGCTGATAACGATTGACACCCTACATGCAACGGCTTTAACAAATCAATCACAAAACCTGAAATAAAGATATTAGAAGTCCTCAGTCCTGATTCCCTGTCAATGTAATACAAGATCTGTTAAAACAGGCTCATGATGGTCTGGCAAATATAGCATTTAATAATAAGAAGGCAAATGGCTCAACTAGGCTATTTCTTTTTGTTAAGGCCACACGGCTGCTAAAATAAACAAAACAAAAAACTGCCAAAATACCCTGATTGAGAAAAACAGCCACAACTAAAGCAAGGGAATGCAAAGGGGGGTTAGAGGTAACTGCTTTCCCTGTTCTCTCAGCAGTTTGCTGGGTGCTGAACTATTTGGAAAAAAGAGGTGGCCTGAATTCCAAATAATTTAACAAGACCCAAGTACAAATAATCAGCTCAAAGGCTTTAGGCGGGCTGTGTCCAAGAGTTGTGTCCAGCAATCACTGCTCAGTGACCGTACAGCGACCGTGTGCATACAGCACTTTAGCTTTCCAAGGCAGATCACGGTAAATCGTACAAAACAGTCTGAAAAACAGGAGCGAAGAAAAGGAGGTGATAGAGGGGAATCTTTTTTTTTTTTCCTATTTAACAGATAACACATTTTTTTTCCTTTTTATAAACAAACTGGAACTTAAACAAATCTCAAGAGTGAACATAACTCATTTTCCCCATTTTTAAGATTTCATTCTTATAAAAAGGCTGGTGCACACAAAATCAATCAGCGGTGCTATGGGAGGAATGATGAAGTGAAAGGGAAAGATGAAACTGCAAGAGTGGAGTGGAGTGGGGGGAGCTGATGGACGGAAAGAGCAAAAGACTAGAACAATCCAATATCCAGAGGGAGGTGGAATGATGGCGGGGGGGAAAAGAAAAGAAAAGCAGAACAAAGCAGAGGAAGACGTTGATGGACCAGCAAGTGAGTGTGGCGGGAGGAAAATCAGTCCTTCCAGTCTTTCTTGATAGCGAGGCTCCATTCCCAGGAGAGATGGTCGTTTTTGTCGTCGTCGGTGAACTTGGACTTGATGTTGTAGGTGCCACGGGCCAACATCCCTTTTGGGGCTTCCTCCATCGTGGTGAGGAACTCGTACTCCTCGTTCGGTCTGGGGCCGTAGCTGCCGACCATGTAATCAGACTTGTCAACTGCACAGGAAAAGAAAAAGGGGATGTAGGGAACGTGTGACTCACAGGTGTCTGCTATGTGTAACCCTCAGCAAATTCAAGTCGCTGACCTGAACCTCTCTACACGTCTGTTACGTTTTAGAACCTTTTTTGGTGCTTTGAAAAATGTAATTATCTGACAGCTGTATTATTTGTATGTGAAATTCACAGCTAGCCAGGCTCTGACTGTGCTGCACTTGAGATCTTAGGAAGGTCAAAATAACCTGTAAAACAACAACTTGTCTTATGCTTTAAAAATCTGATCAAACTTGTTAGTTAATCCATTGTAAGGATTCTGGCAGGTCGATCTTTCTGCTTGGCTTGCTGTAGGTTATTTACAGCACAGCAAAAAAGCAAGGAGGTGGTACTCCTATACGGCATTTCAGTGTCATAATCCAGCCGGGCAACTGCACCGTGAGATTATTTTGAGCAGCCTTACCTTTAACTCCTTTCCTGAATGATTGCTGCATGTACTTCAGGCCTGACACAATCTCTTTGTTGACCTGCAGAAGTAAACAAGAGTTACATTCTTCTGAAAGGCCTCTGATGACAATGAGAGTGCTTTGCAACTGCAACTGCAGTTACATCTCCAACAGCAACAATCGTGGGACGTGAACAGAGCGCAGTGGCGAGTGTGACAAACACCAGACTCTCTCACCTTGAAGCAGATCTTTATTCTGTACTCAACTCCCTCCTTCAACGGAAACGGGTTCTTCCTGAAGCCCTCCAGGTCCCCTGGCAGAGAAAAGCAACACAATAGGGACAGAGGAGCCAAATCAGTGTCAGAGTTTTATAAAATTACACTGCAGGCTCATCAACAAATAGGTCTTATGAATTTACATTTTCAGCACCCTGTTGTAAGAACACTGACCACCAGGGGGAACAATGTCACAGTGAGCCTGTGTTTTGTTAAGAGGGGGGCAAGAGTGTCAGGAAATGGCTCATTAACCCGACTACACGGGAATCAAGTTGACACTAATTAGTGGACTAATGGCCCAGCAGGCCTATGTATACACACACACACACACACACGAGGTTGGGACCACTGTTCTCAATTAACACAACTATGAGACGTGTATGACAGCTTCACATCTGCTCACTTCTTTTAGACACCAAGTGGACATCATTAGCTTTCAAACTAAAATCTACACGGACATGTGTGCTCTACTCACCAGTCAGATCAAGGACCAGATTGTTTGGAGCTGTCTCGCATACCAGAACCATTTTTGTCACCTGGACGTTGGGGACAGTGGGATCTAAGACGAGAGAAAGAGGTCACAGCGTTAAAAACATCACTAGAAGCTCACTGTCACAGTACAGCACCAGAGAGAGTAAAAATAGGCTTGACTATCTCATCAATTTAAATAAAATGACACAAAAACGTTCGAAAGAAGTGTTGCAAACAGTTGTACACCAATCTGAGAAACACGTGGATTACACTGGGTATTAATCGAAGCGCTGATAGAGAGCCAGATTTTTCCCAGCTCTGAGAATCCCCGTGGTATTTCTGCTTCTATGTTTAACCATTTAAACCGAATGCTTACATTGCATTTAATTTCAGTGGAAGTGGTCTGAAAATGAAAGAATCATATCTCGCTAAACACAATAAGAATGTGTGATTATGCTGCGAGTTAGGAACAACACAACCTCCACTTTTCATGCTTCCAAACCAACTTGTAATCCGGAAAAGAGCTGCTTTACTTTCCACACATGGATTTGCTCTACTCTGACCAATACTGTGCTAGAATTAGTCAGTTAAAGCTTTTGAACTAACAAAGATTTCAGATTATCAGTACCAATATACTGTATGACATTAAATATATTTTTTAAATATCAGTGAACTACTCAAATGATAAAAATATAGGAAGGTGTTTTAGTCTCTAAATGAATTGTTTTCACAACAAATTACTGACACACAACACCCGCACTGATGGTAGCACAAACATGCTGAGCAACAACTTTGCCAGGGTTTGGAAAGAATGACTTCAGTAGTTACAAACGTTGACGAAATTGTTGGTACCCTTCTGTTTAAGAAAAAACAAACCCACAATGGTCACTGAAATAACCTGGAACTGACAAAAGTCATAAAAATAAATTTGATGACAAACTGAAGAGACAGATAATGTGAAACCAAAGAGCACAGAACAACTTCTAAAGAGATTAGAGGTGAAGGTTCATCAGTGTCGGATCGCACCATCCGTTGCTGTTTGAGCCAAAGTGGACTTAATGGAAGACGAATGAGGAGGACACCACTGGAATTTGACAAAATGCATATTGACAAGCCACAAAGCTTCTGGGAGAATGACCTTTGGACAGATGACACAAAACTGGAGCTTTTTGGCAAATCGCATCAGCTCTACGTTCACAGACGCAAAAATGAAGCATACAAAGAAACATGGAGGAGGCTCGGTTATGTTCTGGGGCTGCTTTGCTGCATCTGGAACAGGATGTCCTGAATCTATGTAGAGTACAATGAAATCTCAAGACTATCAAGGGATTGTGGAGCAAAATGTGCCGCCCAGTGTCAGAAAGCTTTGTCTCAGTCACGGGTCATGGGTCCTCCAACAGGATAATGACCCAAAACACACAGCTAAAAACAGCCAGGAATGGCTAAGAACAAAACATTGGGCTATTCTGTAGTGGCCTTCTATGAGCCCTGATCTAAATCCTATTGAACATCTGGAGCTCAAACATGCAGTCTGAGACAGCTGGAGCAGTTTGCTCACAAGGAGAGTGCCAGAATACCTGTCGTCAAGTGTACCATCATTTTTGTCCAGGCCAGTTTCTTAGTTTGTTTTTAAATAATTCTGCAAATATTTTTATTGATTATTTATTATTACTTTTGTCAGTTTCAAGTTTTTTCAAGTATCACTGACCTAACCCACAACAAAAAAAATCACAGTAATTGTTCCTGAAATCGTGCATTTAAGCTTGTCGACACGTTAAATTACAGTTACACAGTTACACACCATCAACCACAGCAGCAGCAGCGCCTCCCAGCAGTGCCTCTTTGTACTTCCGCAGACTCTCGTCATCTTGGTCCAGCTCCTGAATCTCCTTCAAGCTCTTCTGGGCGGGTGGTTTGTAGTTGACTGAGGAGTCGGTCTCTGCATTGGCTGCTGCGATTGCTGCCAGCTCCTCTGGTGTTGGCTCGTGCTCTGCCATGGTGTGCTAATCACAGCAGGGAAAGCAACAAGAGAAAGGAAAGGTTAGATGACAGGAAAATGAACCAATAAACACTGACCAACAGAGGTTCACACCACAGGCTATTTCTCCTTTTTACTCTTGCTGTAAAGAAAAGCAGCGCCTGGTTGTTAAGACATCCAGCTGTATTCTGGGATTCATTATCCAGGGGGACAACAAACCTTGACCTGGGCGCAGCAGTCTAAAGCTGCACAGTAGGAAGAAACAGCCTGTTCTAATGCTTCAATAGTCCATAGGCACCCGGCTTGCAAGAGCTTTCACTTCACAGCAACTTCTCTGTCCAAACAGAGTGACAAGGGGAACAATCCACAGACCTTGTCGTGCACAGTTTCTTCTTCATGCACAGGCGAACAGCTGGCAGGCTTGGCTGACAGCAGAGTCAGCTATAGTGAAATAAACTGTTCAAAGGCAGGTCAGTTTGGTGTATTGTGGGAAACCTTCACATTACACTTGGCAAGAGGCAAACCACGTTCATAGCCTCTTTGTTCATTTTACACCTCAATGTAAGCTTGCGCAAGTGCACACCCAGGCAGACACAAGCCAGGACACGTGACACTAACCCTCGCAGTCTGCTTGGCTGTGGAGCCAGTTTCCCTGAGGCCGCAGCGATGACATACAGAAGGCTGGTGGTCTAAAAGCTGATGTTATCAGAACTCCAAACTTTTCTAGTCTCTCCGGCAGCAAGAGAAAAACAGCAGTGCTCGCGTGACTATTTACACCCAGCTGCACTGTCACAGCCACTGTTACTGCTAATCAACAGTGATCTTGAGCAGGCAACAGCACAACCACATAAGGAGACCTTCGACAACAGACCTGCTTGAGTTACGCAATTTATAACATCTGGTGCGCAAATGCCGAGCTGCTCGGCACATGCAGCTGGATGACGGCACTTCGTAACACTTGCGTGAGGTCTGTTCTTCACGCAGAACAACATGAGAACAGAACCTGCAGTCAATGAACTGACAGCACTTTTCTTGTCTTAACCACAGAAAACTCTTGTATAATGCAAACCACATTCACAACCACAGAGTGCATTACGCTGTGGACTTTAAACAGTTCATTTATTATACGTACAAAGTGAGAGGTCAGAAGTAATTTGGAGGTTCAACTCCAACGACCAGCAACAAAAACACAAAGTCCAGCTTTGAAGCAATGTGCCCTTCGAGGCAAAACAACTCTAAATATCTTACCAAATTAGAAGAATTGAAACTTCTTACTGTCAAATAAACAGGCAGCACAGCAGAATCATCTTTCTGCGCAGCCACATTAATGTATTTATTAATCTGAACGGGTTGCTTTTTCTTGTCACGAGCAGAACATTCCTCTTAGCCAGCGAACAGCTACACCCTCAAATATCTCATCCTGTATATTTGCATGTTGAAAGAACTTCCTGGACTGCACTGAATTTAACCATGCATGAACCCACAGGGCCACGGCAGAGGAGCACGTATCACTGTAAGGAAACAAACATAAAAATAAAACAAATGTGCAGAATGTGCAGAACCACTCTAAGTGAAAGAGGAAGATTAGAGCACAAACTGCTTCTCCTTTAAACTCTTAATGCTACAAATGCACGGGCAGTGACTCACATTTCAGCTTTTGCAACTGTTGCAAATCAGGTTAACCTGGGAGGAATCGGCTCAGGTAAGCTAAGAAATGTGGATAAAGCAAACGCACAAGAAACCCAGCAGACAACCGTAAGTGGTGACAGCTTACAAGGCCAGTTTCACCAGTTCAGCACAGGTGGTTACTCTCAGTAACAGAATACACGCCTCACACTGCCTCACCAACCACAGCAAATCACACTTGGCAAATGGACAGCACAAAATAATTGGCTTGTTGCTCCATCTCCCTGCCTAACCCTATTCTCTGCTCTATTGTGCCTCCATATACAGTTGGAAATGAGCCAAACAGGAACTGAGAATGCAGCACAGTTCCCCCGACGCCCTCTCCCCAAAATTGGGCCTCTGTGCTCCTATAAAAGCACAAATTCCTTTTATCCCAGTAGCTTGCTGTTTTGACCTGTCAGCTGTGTATTTCCTGGACAAAAATACTGAGGGAGGGGTGGGGGGGGGGTGGGGTGAAGAGGAGGAGTCAGACCAGATATCAGAGTGATGTGTCATATCACTCTTCAAGGCGCAGGTTGTTTTTCTCACTTCCTCTTCTCAGTATTCTTTGCGAGTGCTGTGCAGTAAGCAACATTGTGACTGCAGCATACCATAGCGACACTAAGCAGGAAGTGCTCAGTCACAGAAGACCTGGTATGTTTCTCTACTGGAAACTATTCTGAGAAAAGAAAAAAATCATTTTGAACTCAAAACGTGTCTTTCACAAATCTCAACTGAGTATATAAATGCATTTTTTTGGTGGTGGTGAGGGTGTTATGGTTAGATCAACACTTAGGCTCTGAGATTAAATTATGACTGAATCTAGCTGAAAAAGAATGAGCAGTTTAACCGACTACTGCAGCTTGACCAGGTTTCAGTATTTTTCTCCAAATCTGAAAATAAAGCCCCCGACAGCTCTTTAACATGCTGTTATTTATTTCCACATACTGTATATAAAATATGAGCATTGCTAGCGTGATGTTACCCATTGGTTACTGAAGCCAAAGTGAACCCTCAAACTGAGCTTCTTCCTCGCCAGCATTTTGGCGCTCCGAAGCCGGATGTGATGAGTGAGCACGCTCGAACTTTTAAAATCACAAGGTAGACACGCCCTGCTCCATTTTCCTTTTTGACTCCATTGGGGGGGCATAATTCAAAAAACAAATCTCATATTGAGGTCTTGTTGAATAGAAACTAGCGAGTGAGGTCATAAAATCCTCAAGGCATTGTTCACAGAGGCCATAAACCACATGAAAAGTAGGTTTCTTCTATAAGATCTGATTTGCCCTCTGCTGGCCAGAAGAAAGCAGAGGGCAAATCCTGCTGGGTTCACTTTTCCCACCTGGAAGCTATGTCCATCTTTTATATACAGCGTGTAATTAGTCACCAGCTGTGACTGTTTTAAGCAATGGCTGAATGTGTTTAAGACAAGAGTTTCACAGAAAAAACATGTTTATGGTTCACAAAGAAATAGTTTCCACATTGTCTCTAATAACATTAAGCGTTGAATAACCAGGCAGGCAGCCATTTCCGAACAGCAACCGATGAAGCAATTCCAGTGTAACAAGTGAAATTTCCTTGAGGTCTTCCGCTGTCAACACCACCACATTTACCAACATAAACGCTAAAAGAAAATTATGTTTCTAAGTGTAGCAGTCAACCACATCACCACAAGCTATTATTTTAATCAAGTGTGAAACTGTTGATTCAGCAAATTAAGAAGGACCACGGGCTCCATAAAATAGATTAGTTTTAACAATACTGACATCACCACCCTCATAATGACACCCTTTCTTCTGGCTCAAACCATGTGGCTTGCAGCTAAGTGGCTACATACTGAGCTGACAGGAAAAGGCCCCGTCATTGTTCTGCCTGCTGGGAATCAACACTGAGGTCATGAGATCACATAAACCCATGCGCTGTTCGACTTCTCCTTTTCTGTGTCCTAACCTTCACCTGCGCTGCTTTCTCCTGCAGGTGGATAATCTCTCCGCTCGACTGGACTAAGAGGCACACATTTACAAGCATACCGGGCTTGGCAGGAGCCGAGGCTTGAGATTAAGCCTGCTCCTTAGCAACACTGCTGAGCAATGAGGTTTTCAAAAGGTGGGATTATAGATCACAAGGCATTCGGGGCCAAGAGAGGAAAGCGTTTGAGTGCAAGTGTCACTGATGACACATCAAGAGGCTTCTCTTGAAATGTGTCATTAGTGACTGTGGGATGTTATTGAGGTTAAGCAGGCACCAGGGAATCCCTGTGGGATGACACAGGCTCTACAGATGCACTAATGTCTGTATGTGTGGCCCCAAGATTATTAAAGAACTTGATGTTTTATCACTAACACAATCAAAATTAAACCAAACTTGTGGTTACTGTGTTTGTCTTTCAGATTGGATTACCCATAACCGATGTGCATGTTGAACATCAGGTATTAGTTATTAGTCCCTTGTAGAAAAAAATAAAAGGAGTCATTCCTTCACATTCACTGAAGGACAGAAATACTGGAAATCAATTTGTTTTTTAATCAAAATAAAAACAGCCTAATTACAGTCAACTTTTTATTCTCTACTAGAATAATGAGTATTGCTTGGACAACATATTGATATTAGTAGTAATTCACTCAGAATTTTCTGGTTTACTTTCAGAAAGCACTATGAATGGCCTTAAATGTCACTACACATTCAAACTGATAAAAAGGTTACTGGTAAAAATGGTTAGGGAGTTTAATCTACTAAGATTTAACCTGAATTTTGAAATCAAGGAAAGTCAGGGTTCATAAACTGTTTACATAAAATGTTGTCAGTAAGTACTTTGACGGTGACGGCATTGGTGTTAACTCAGCTAGAGTTTGTGCACAGTCACGATCTGGTTGGTGCTTTCACCACCTAACCAATCATAAATATGGGTTTAGGGCCACAGACTTCTCATGACAAACTTTTTGCTTAGATTTCTAAGCACAAAAGCAACACAGCTACTGCAACCAAAGCGAGCATGCAATGATGGCAAAAAAGATGGTAAAGTTTAACCTTTCAGTGTCACTTCCCCATCACGTAAAGCTAAGTAGATGTGACAGTCATTCTATCAGTATTCTATTCAATTAAGTGGCTGTGTAGGTGCATTATTATGACATACAAGACAATTTTTGCCTTATTCAGTCTCAGAAGCAACCAATTCAAAGGTAGGCTTACTTTAAAAACATATAAAAAGGTCAACAAGTTGTCTTCAAGCCTTTGGAGCTCTCTTTTCAAAGGATTATGTGACTGTTCAAAGTCTATAGAAAAATAAAATTGCTTATAAATTGTTTGCAGAGAGCAGGAACAGAAGTGAGGACATCAAGTTCCTTCTGTTGAGAATCTAACATGACTGCTATTCAATAAAAGCCAAAGGGCTTAAACATACTAATTTTTAGAGTCCATGCCACTATCTGCACTCCAAGGTTGATTAGTCATTATGATTTATCATCTCATATAACACCATCTCATATATAACCTCTTTGGTGGAGTCTGGAGATGCAGCATAAATGACCAGGACAACAATGGGCTAATGTGGAGGTTACCCCTGAAGTTACCTGGATAAGCCACTTACCATGCTCCACAGTACAGCCCTCTGGCCACAGAAGATTTGATGAAATCTTATGAGTTCTGTTTAGAGCCACTGCTAATGCAATAGATGCTGTTCAGGTTCTTCACTACAGCCAAAGGGCAATGGAGCAGCAGGAAAACAACAAACGGCACATCAAAGGGTGAAGCAGAAACAACACAGAACTGCTAACTGGAAAACCCTGAACGCGGGCCCGTTCAGCAACTCAAAAATATGCTGCTTTCATTTGTACACAGACGCAGGCATCTTAGGAATATTTTTATTAGCGAGGTTTTCCAGCAATAAAGCACATATGGCAGCCAGGCACAGAAAAAGGTAAACTCATATGAGTTTTGTTCTTTAGTGAAGGCTGCTTCACTGATTAATCAAGAAGTGGAAGTATTACCACTGATAATTTGTAGCCTGAATTACTGTTATATGGAACAAAGCACACAGAGCACTTCAGAGACAACAACAGGACATGAATGCTGCTTCACTAAACCTTTGTGAGGTGACATTTAGCTCCTGGCCTTAACTCTCTGCTATAAGGTGATGCTTTGATCCTCGCTGCTCTCTGTTCTCTGTCATGCAGCGCTCACTGTGTCAAAGACCTTTGGACTCACCCCCCCCCCCCTCCCCCCTTTGGTGGTGCTTAAGGTGCACCACCAAAATCCTAATCGTTGACTCAAATCTACACATTGTGATGTGATTCTAAACCAACTACCCTGCAGCAACTGTAATGCAAAGGGTGCTGTTGTAAGACCACATCCTGCATCCAGTGTCTTTGTAGTTAAACACTTTTCATGCATACAGATCAAGAATATTTGACACATATCAGATGATCTAATTTCACCATAATCTTGATAAAAATTTTTATTTTTTTTGGTGGAAAAATAGTGCAAACAGCACGCCAGCAGCAAACAGCGGGACTGCAATTGCAAGAATTAAGAACTGCACCACACATAACACAAGCCCACCCGCATACTGTGCATGTGAGTAATGCCGAACCCCCATGTTTGATGAAACCGATTAGGCAGCAGCACATGCTTTTCAATTCAAGCAAGGATGCCTTGCATGTCAGGCTGCGACTGGGCCATTTTGTCTGTCAAGAAATTACTGCAAGCTTCCTTTTTCAGGCGCACTTGATGACTCATATCCTTTAACGCTCTAAAACCACAGCACTGCACAATTCATCTTCTTACCGCTAACCTGCGGGCCTAATCTAAGCTTTAAAAAAAAAAAAAAAACGTGAAGAGATAAATGGTAAAAAGGAATGCCTCTGTGTGATGTATGTGGAGAAAAAAAAAATCATGATATGTCCAACCAAGTTGTAGAGGGAGTGCTAACATACCAAAGCTTTGAGGAAGTGTTGCAGGGCTGATGCAATGAGAGGAACCAGATATAGGCAAGTGGGTAAGATAAAAACAGAAATGCAATGAGTTGTAGGGGAAACTTTAAACAGGTTTAAATCCATGGTCAATGAGCAACAAAAATGAGCAGCACAGAGTAAGGAGTGGCTGTGAAAGAGAGAAACAAAACATGCCTGAATCTGGATCCCCAAGAAGGCCCAGAATAAATAGGAAGATTTAAAATTAGCTGTGAGAAATCCCTGCGTACAGTGGCAGGAAGCTGCGAGTGAATGGGACAGCCAAGGTGCCGGTCACGCTGAAAGGTCAGAGCTTACTCCCCTGTTCCATGGGCGTTTCAGCAACGTGCCCAGATCCACTCAGCCTCCACCAGCAACAGTCTGGAGGGAGGGAGTGGAATACCTGATGCAGGATTGCAGCTTTGAAACGGTTGTCTTCAAGGGGAGCCTCGATTCGGATGGTATGAGCAACCAAAAGAAACTTCAGGGGCTGCAAAACCGAAGATTTGAATTTAAAGTTCTGGATGCAGAAAAAGGCCAGCCCTTCCTCTCGCAGTGTGGGAGGCTGACACCGAGCTAAAACAGGAGAGGCCACTATCGCCATTCGTCAAAGCTGGCTTAGAAAGTCCACAAGAAAAGTGTTGTGCAAAGAAATTTTTTTTAAAAAAATGGTGATTTGGTTAAAATCTCTTATAATATGAATTGACAGTGGAAAATGCATCATCTACTTGTCATATCAGCTCAAAACTATGTCCTAAAAGTGGAGTGGGAGCCAATTTTGCAGTTCAGTCTTGTAGTTTTGACCCTTGCACTCCTCGCTGTGAGCTGCTGGAACATGTTCGAAGCTTTTATCAGTGTCAGGAAAACACAACAAAAATGTTAAGTACCCACCCGATTTTTTTTTTTTTTTTACGTCTCTAGGCCTCTCTCGCCTCAACACCAGAGGAAATAAACTGCTGCAAGGCACATCCGCCCGCCACTGGAAGCTCGCACAGTTTAAATATCAGGTGAAGCAAATGAACAATTCATGGCAGAAGTTTATTAAACAGAAAATTCTCGGGCTTCGATAAGGAAACACACAGGAAGGAAAGGGAGGCTTCAGGGTTTGGGTGATCACTGTGAGAAATCACTTGCCAGCCATTCAGCCAAAGCGCACACAGCTTAACTTTCACACCAAAAGTGCGCAAAAGGTGACAAGTCAATCGGTTTCGGCGCATTTGATCGACGTGCGCCCATTTATTGTCTGCAAATAAAAGCCTAAATGGTGGCTGCTTCAAAGTGTAAGCTAATTCAAATTTTAAAAGAGACAGATGAGTTCCAGGAAGTGGTTGAAAATGTTCCTCATATAAAGCACATGATCATGGAGTATATGTTAAAACCGACTAAACGACTCCTTTGAATAAAACCCCGAGTCCACTAGTCAACGCATTTACTTGTGTGTGCTTTTAATTGCAAAGGGTGACATTATTATCGTTACTTAACAATCCCAACCCTGTCAGCTCGGATCGGCCTCAACACCCGGAAATTCACGTGTAACCGACTGATTCGGACAACTTTACGATAACTTCGCCATAATTTTAAGGAAACAGCATTAGTGCAACGACGGGACTATAATTTATGATTGAAAAAGTAGTTCCCTAACCCCATTAAGCTACTCTTCGGTAAACAAATGACCGCTTTCATGAATTCATGTTGAAGCAGTAAGTTGGTCGCTCTTTTTTTCTTAGCAAGTGCTGAAAATCGATTGAAATTCACCGTAGCAGCTTACAGGTGTATAGTAACATCTATTTAACAGGTTGAAGCAAATTATACGAAGACTTAAGTGAGTGTTTTATCAACTCTTACCGTTATACTTGCAGTTGGCTGGGACAGTCTCCTGTGAATGGGAGTGCAGTGAAGCGGTGGAGGAAAATCTGAGCACATGCCGCTGACGGGCACAATATCCGGTTTGCCGCCTTCAAAATAAAAGCCTATTAAAAATATATTTTATGATTATTTTCTTATCTCTATATACACACTGTTATAATACAATAAATTAAAAAATTCTCCACAACAAATTATTTATTAAGTTCAGCTATGAATTTGAAGTCGTGCTTTAAAGCACTAGTAATATTAAGTGCAATTCTGAAATTTATTTTAATTACTTGAGCAGGGTGATTCTATTTTTAGTTCCTTTATCTTGTATCCTTTATCATATATTTATTGTTACCGGTTGCTTTTATATGTTCAGATTTATGATTTATGAATTAGATGCAATACTATAAATTAACAGTAGCTAAAATGGTCTCTGGAGCTTGAAAAAAGGCGACTGGACTTATTCAGGTCGCCTTTTTTTTTTACCATGACCTTGATGATTGACAACTTACACAGACAATAGTTAAAATGGGCTGTAAAACTACAATCATCCACTAAAAGCCCACAAACTATTTATGTAACACTCTTATTTGTACTATGGGTAGACTACGTTTGTTTTCTGAATGCAGAAGCTTCACTTCAGATTATTTCTTATATTGTGGTATTAGAGCATTACAGGTTTTGTTATACACTCCTGAAACCTCTCAGTTATCACGATATTGTCGATCGTTTCTATAAATAATACTGTTATATAATAATTAAAAACAGAATAATAGTATATATAAAAGCTGCGCAGATGCTTTCCACATGCAGAGAAAACAACCCATGAAAACCTAACCGGAAACTCTACTCGTGAACATTTCACACTTTTTGCCCGTCTTCGCTTCCGGGAAATATGCGCTGAGACACGCGTGGGCATACAGAGATGGTTGCCTTTTGAGGCTGACTTTACACTTTGTTCACTTCACTTTTAAGTCACTTGATCACATATATAGTTCAGCACACGATAAAACTACATATATTCATTACACCAAGTTAGGATATAATGCACGCCGGTGTGCTTGCAAAAAGGCGTGGTGAGCAGATTTAGTTAAAAAAAACAAAACTTAGATGGTATACATGGCTGAGCAGGGACATCTAGTGGCTGCACAACGTCATTTTAAAGTCTCAGTTTCTTGCGCCTGACACAACCTATTTGATGTATTCTGCTCCTTCACTTCATCCAAAAGATTCACCATCTGCTCAGCACTAATTTTTTTTAAACCCACATGCTCAGGCATTTATGCTTTAACTGGCAACTGCTTAGCAAATCAAATCCGCAATTTAAATTTTTACCAGGTTGTCAAAATACAAATTTTATTCCAAAATACTGAAACATGAGCAAATATTGTCCTTTAATACAGACAAGAGAAATCTGTTGAATACATTTTATAGTGGGAGGTCTGGTGATCTAGAAATGGTACATACCAGATTTTTTTTTTTTCTTTAAATGTGCACAAGTAGACATGAACAGAAAAACAGGAGGACAGTTAATGTGGTTAATATGCACTGCAGGTTTTTATTACAAGTGTTTTACTACAGGGTAGAAGAAAGAACAGGAAAAGCCCAGTTCCATAACCTACAGTCAAAACCATCTGTCATCAGAAAAGAAAAAAAAAAAAAAAAAAAAAGATACTGGTAAAAAAAACTTTGGAGCATTTAAAACAAGAGGTGGCAACAATATTTTCAATCACAGAAGACAACCAAGTGTAAAATATTCTGCACGTTTGTAACAACCACCCTTCTGTGCAGACAGGAAGGGACGACGACCCACAGAAGCTTGTTTTTGTTTTTTTAGCTGGTGTCCATCTGAGAAAACAAAGCAGCAATTAATTAGACAACTGGCAAAAGAAATAAATTGCCTGTTACTCAGCATAAACTTCATTTATAGGGTTCAGGTGAACATACCCTGGCATTGTAGGCATCTAACTGGGCATCGAGCTCCTCTGCTGACAGCTGCTGCTTGCTACTACCCCCACGGCCACCTCGTCCTCTTCCTCTAGTGCCGCCTGCACCACGCCCTCCACGGCCTCTCTGCATGCCTCCAAAGCCACTGCCGCCACCACGACTTCTGTTCATGCCTCCACCTCCTCTGTTCAGACTGAAGACAAAGCAGCCATCAAGCACTGGAGTCTACACTATTTGGGGGGGGGGGGGGGGGG
>JAVDPK010017261.1:0-13707 GCA_034780415.1 Cichlasoma orientale | reverse complement strand
CCGATATCCGATCCAGTAATTTAGGCCAGAATCGGACCGATACCGATACAGAATATCGGATCGGCGCATCCCTAATTCTAATCTCAGGACTTGTGTTCTTTAAACTGGAACACAAGCAAAACATAACAGGCCTGAAAACAATTCAGACATTCCTTAAAATGCACATCAAAATGAGGGCGACCACAGAGGCTAGAGTGGGGCAAAATAGTTGGGGTCCGTGAAGCAGTTACTTGTCTATGCAAACAGAGGTTTCAAATAAAGTTTGTGACTGTAAAGAGATCTGTTTTCTGTTATCAGCTGTTAAGGCAAAGATTTTATAAGCGGGCTTTGGCTATTTTCCACTTACTTTTCCATATTGCATATATACCTACCAGGGTTCTAGCAAGCGGCTGATCGCCCGGTGCTGTGCCATGCTGCGGTTGTCTTGTCAGCGTGAAACCGAGGGGGAAGCAGAGGAAAAAGGGAGTGCAAAGGACAATTTGGGGCTTCCTGTTAAACATAAAAATTGTTTCTTGTCTTCCTAGACTCACAAGGATAACACACTGACGTGTTGCTTAATAAACATTTTATTAATAGCTGCAGGTAAACTCTTATTTTCAGAGAATTGTAACACATACTGGAGGGATCCACACTCCCTATCGGCATCAAGTAACATGGTCCAATCTGATTCAGGCGCCTTCAATGACCCGTAGGACCAACCATTACCAGAGAATATTACAAACATAATATTATCCAACTGTCCACCGTCACTGAATTGGTATTTTGATAATTACTTTTCTTGCTTTTTTTTTTTACCAAGACATCTGAGATCTGAATGGAACGCTCCAATTTAAGAATTAAAATATTTAAAATTAGTTTTTAAGTTTATGTTTTTAACTTAGCTTTTAATTTGATTATCAGTATTCAGCTAACCTCAAAATTGTTTTACCAGACAACCGACTAAAATTTCTCAATTGATCTCACAAAGAGATCTGTCAGAATTAAGTAGCACCTACAAAATATATGCTCAACAATAGTAAAATTACTGAGTATATGGTGAGTACAGTATAGTGTAAAATTTTATCCAGAGCATTCTGTGGTAGCATAATTTATTATTTTTAGCATGCTGGTAGGGTCAGCCTAGAATATCGATACCAAGCTACTGCTTACTTTGTCAATTATTCCTATAAAGCTAATTCAAACCAATGACAAAGAAAGAGATGGAGGCAGGGTTATGTAGTGCATTATTAAACCTGGAATTCCACTGTGGAACTTGTGTTGCACTTGTCTTTATGGATTTTTTTCACCCCTTTTCTTGTGTAGTGTGGTATGGAATGCCAGAATTTGAGTACTTTAACTGTTGCAGTGAGAATTCTTATCAATGAGACAGTTTTGAATTATTTCAGGTTCTAAACTGTTGTCCTGTTTACATCTTTTTTTCCCCCTATCTACCAGACCATGACCTTGAAACACATTTGCTGTATTGGTTACTTAGCAGTGTAGTGTTATTGATTGAAACTGAGGGAACATGCAGAGCTACAAAATGCCTTTATGTTGTCACTTTATCAGCTCCCTTTTCTTTCCAAAAGTTCTGAGAAAAGTGTCTACTGCCAGCTGAGTTCATTCTTAAACAAACACAACACTCTTTTAAACCCCATCACAGTACTTAGTATTATTGAGGGTTTGTAATGATATTCTCTTAGCCATCGACTCTGGTCACTGTGTCGCCTTTGTGCTGTTGGACCTTACAGTGGCCTACAGTTGACCATCAGATCCTCCTGTCTCGCCTGGAAACGTGGGCTGTCATTAAGGGAGTTTTAGACTGATTCAGATCCTATTTATCAGACAGAAGTTTTTGTGTCCATGTTGGAGCTGTTGAATCTTGTGCCCCTTACATGCTGAATGCCAAAAGGGTTTATGCTTGCCCCTCATCTCTTCTCCCTGTACCTACTTCCCATTTAATCAGTCATCAGAAGACGTGACATTGCATTTCACTTTTACAGCGATTGTAAAATTTATGTGCCACTAAAACAGGAAAATGCATATTCCACAAACCAACTCTTACAGTGCATTGGTGATATCAAGGCAAGGCTGTCCATAAACCTTTTGCACTTGAACAGTAAAAAGACTGAGATCATGTTGTTTGGGCCTCCAAAATGAATCTTGATCTGGGTCCTTTAAATGAACATCTGACACACACAGCAACAAACCTGTGTGTGATCTTAAACTTGATGCACAGATTAAATCAGTACTCAAGTCCAGCTTTAATCAATTAAGACAACTGGCCCATGTGAAGCTATTTCTTTCTCAGCATCACTTTTAGATTTTAATCCATGCTTTTATTACAACTCATTTAGACTACTGCAATGCACTTTAAGTCGGGCTGAACCAGACACTACAGATGGCATAAAATGCTGCTGCTTGACTTTTAGTCGATTCCAAAAACATGAACACATTACACCACATTAATACAAATAAACTTTGGAACTTTCTTTAGCATCATTTCATTGGATCCTGGTTTGTTTTCAGATTGATTTTAATTTTATTTTCTTTTTTTTTAATTGTCTTCATGGTCTTGTCCTACCATATCTGTGGGGCGAAGCAATCATACTCACATACTGTAGGTCATTTTTCAGGAATTTTTTTAGTTTAGGCTCTTGAGTTGACTCTATATGCATGACCACCACACACCATATTTCTCCCTTTGCTCCCATTACATATATATTAAGATCACTTTGGTGCAAACATAGCTCAGATCATACGCAGCCTATGCTAATGTTATCCTGTCATTTGTCTTGAAGGACAGTATGGGTAGACACGATATTCAGTGTCATGCAATAAATATGCAATTTAGAATTCATTTATTGTTAACAGTAAAATGGGTAAGGTGTGTGTGTGTGTGTGTGTGTGTGTGCGTGCGTGCTTACAGAAGCACACTGGGAAAAAGATGGAAGGAAGGACTGGAAGGACCATCCAGCAGTTCTAAGAAAACATGAGTATCATTTTTCAAATACAATTTCTGACCATCCCATTAAGCTTATTCAGTACTTTGTTTACGGAAACAGATTATTTGGCTTTTGAAAGTATTCATAGAAGCAGCCAATAAAAACAAATACTAAATGTAAAACTAAAAATTATGTTCAAAATTATTTGCCTATGCATGCAATATGATTTTTGTATTATGCCTTCACATTCTTAATCCCTTCTAATGCAAAGAGATTGCAGGTCCATTTTTGTTCTACAGTTTTTTTTCCCCTCTGGATCTTCTCAAAATGAAATTAATTAAAGACACAGGGTGTAACGTATTGAAATGTATTCCTGGCAGCGTAAAATGATTTTAGAAATACAATTGCCAGTCTATTTAATAGCTGAGATCAAGTGCTTTGGAAGATTAGGGACAAGCAAGAATTCATGCGTTATGTCTTTATTTGCAGATTACCCTATTCAAAAGGATTTGTTCATTAAACTCACTAACCATAAGAAATGAAAACAGTTTTGTTCACAGGTGGCATAGAGAACTCGCACTCTCATCATTTTTTTATTTTAAATAAATGTTGCAAAAGCTGGCATTTTTTTAATGCCAGCAATGTTGTGTAACCAAAAGGATGTTTGTGCTTTTAAGTGGAAGTGGAGCTATTTCAGATATCTCCAGCCATGTAATTTCAGGCTAATGTAGCTAATGTACCGTTTTCTTGGCACTGACAGACAGTCCAGTCTTTAAGGTTTAGCTTCTTCCTCCACTTGTCTTTCCTATCTACACAGGCAAATTAACACATAATTATACAACATTTGTGCACAGCTAGGGCACCCTGTGGGTTCCACCTGGCATAAGCAGCTCATGGTGTGGGTTTCACAGCGCCTCTCTTCCTCTCCACATGCTACTCCCAGAAAGTAGAGGTCATGTTAAATGAAATGAACTCATATTCTCAGTGTTCAGTAGGCTTTTATACTGTACACTGTACACAAGTTATGACATCACTGATTTCTATTTTAGAAAACGGCACCAGAGGAGTGGAGGGAGGAGAGTCTGGAAGAAATAATGTAATTTTCCATCTGCTCTGTTTTTGGCCACCTTAAGAAACATTTCCTGAGAGTCATCACTGTCTGTTTTATGTGGTCATATAAATGGTACACAATCTGAGAATGTGAGCACTCATTACTGTAATTTGCTGAACTGTTCTGTAAAAAAATAGAAATTATGAAACAGCACAAAATGTTTACAGTATTTGTGCTGTTACACTAGCCCAAATGTCCTACATGTTGGGCTGGCTTACCTTCCTTACTTCCTGCTACACCCTTTACCTCTGGGGGCAGCTAGAGTTGTCAGAGATGTGTTTTCAGAGAAATGGCTGAGAGGTGGAAGTAGCCAAGAGTATTAAGCCTTCTCTTTCAGTCCATTTTCTCTCCCTCTGGGGAGCTTCCTCTTCCTCGTGATCGCCTTGCTGTTAGGTTATTCTTTTCTTGCAACCTTATTCAACACATAATTCAATCAGCCATCCATATACTTCATGCACTACTGATATCTTATACTGTAACACATCACTATAATATTGTTTTTTAAAAGTGGAGCAATTAAAACCTTTTGTGTCTGAGTTCTACGGAGTTGGTAGCAATGTGTAGTGACTTGAGAGCACCTTATTTCTAAGTAAACAATTTTAAAATTCCATCATAATGGCTATTAAATGATCAAAATCTCATACATTCATATTTGGTGGAAAAATAAACCCCAATAGAATTCTGTTAGAATGTTACAGATTCCTGAGAATTCTGAAAGAAAGGGGAAATGTGATAAACATTCTAAACACCTGAATATAGCTAGAAAACTGCTGTAAAGTGTCAGTTCTAAGTTAGTGTAACCCAGTGGATTTTAGAATCCTGCTTCTTCTGATTTTCATTTATTTTCATGCATTGTCTATGTGTCAATCACCGTTATTCCCCCTGTTCAGGCCTTTTAATTGGCCAATTTATACTAGTCTGAGCCTCATTGGCCAAATTAGTGAAGCCTGCCCACTTCTGCTGAGAGCAGACGACATCGTGCTTACCTGATCTACCTGAGGTAAAATCAATCATGAACAGGACCGACGCGAGGTCACGTGTGCACATTGTGAACAAAAGTGACCGTGCCTGATGGTAGGTTGCAAATTGCGGTGAAATAATACTATAGTGCAGCGATCTGGCCAGGGTCTTTGTGCATTTGTGGTTTATCTGTTAGCTACTGTAGCTTATCTTTAGTTATTTGCATGCTCATTTGTGTGTGTGCATATATACATATTAAAAAATGTCAAAACATCAAAGAGAAAGTGAGTAATATGCCTGACCAAGACAACCAAGTTGTCACGGTGCTTGAGCGGGCTGTGTAAGGAGGTGAGGACCAGTGTTGCCAGATCTTGCGATAGAAACAAGCAACCAGCTCTATGAAAACAAGCCCAAAAAAAGCCCAGCTGGCAACCCACCACATTGTGTAAAACAGAGGCTGCTTTTAAACCGTATAAACGTAGACATTTATTATGGCATTATACATGAACAACACCAAAATTATGCTAAACGCTTTTGCTATAAAAACGTTGAACATTTTTTGAATAACTTAACATCTTTGAATAACATACTTTTAAGCTGATAAAAAGAAAAGTGCATTTTGCATATGTAACAACAAACGCACAGTAAACAGTCAAAAAACTTTCTTTAAACTCTTTTGCTTTATTATGGGGAGCTGGGAGAAAATCAAGGAGTTTCACTCGGAAAGAAAGTCAAGCCCAAATAAGCAACTTCATGTTCAAAAACAAGCCCAAAAAACTGCAACCCGTAACTCACGAGATTTGCAAGCGACTTTAGAAAAAAAAGAAGCCCAAAGTTGCTTATAATAAAGCAGACTTGGCAACACTGGTGAGGACCCAAATGCAAGACTCAGGAGATCGCAGGCAAAAATGTTGAAAAGTGGCTATTTATTGAGGCTGAATGTGAAATTGCAAAATGAACCAAGGTAGCAAAACAAACTGATGAATAAACCTAAACTGGGATTGAAACTAGAAACACTAGGGAAACGGCGAGCCATGGAAACAACAACAATGATCCGACAAGAGACAAGGGGAAGACTGAAACCATAAGTATACAGAGGGATAATTGGGGAACAGGCAACAGGTGAGGGGCACAGCTGAAACTAATTGCGCAGATGAGACAATGGGAAGCAAAACTAAAGACAAAGCACCTGGGACAAGGGACTGTCAAAGTAAAACAGGAAACAACTAGACGAAGACAGAAACGAAGACTTGACACACTCCACAGGAAATAACACAACAAAATACATCAGACCAGAGACATGACAGAGGAACAGGGCAGACACAGAGGTACCGCACAGGGAACAGAGAATCACTATAAATAACTATAACTAACAACATAGAACAATAAACAAACTAAGACTCTAAATAAATAAACTAAGAAATGCCATGAAACCGAACCATATGAGTGAAAATACAAAACGCTGGGCATGAGGCCCAGGACCATGACAAAAGAGATCTACATTTCATGGAAACTGAAAAAGCTGAACATCAAATTCCATATGTATTTATATGTTGATGCATTTTTATGTACTATATGTTCTTTGTCCTCCAGTCTTTCCGAGTCTTTGCTGATAAATGGGTATTTAGCTTTAGTCACTGATATTCATTCATAATAGGATATACTAAATGGCTACATTTATCATTTGGACTGTTAGATGGTCTTTTCTGAAGGTTGAATCAGTAAAATACACCAGATTGCCCTCATTAGAACTGATATTGACATTAAGGTGCACAAAAAAGCAGTTTTCATCATTGATGATTATTCTGCTAGCCTGAAGTGAGAAGTGACTCTCTCGAAGATCATGAGATGGGTAGCATAGCTCTGAGCTAAGGATTTCTAATAGCTTTGACAGGTTTTCTTGTTACCCAGAAGCAGAAGGCGGAAGGCATCAGCTGTCCAACAGTTTGACATGAGCTCATTGATTCCATCGCTAGAAGGCATTCAAAGCTGAAGAACCTGACACCAATTTGTTCATGTGTGCTATACATTGGTAGCTCACTGATGCTGTCACAAACCGATTTTGAGTGGATATGCGTCTGCACCATCTACCTCCGGGCAACAAGGAAATGACGTCCTTCATGGAGCTTCCTGATTGAAAGAGCTAACTCAAAATTAAGATACCTAACTTGATATTTCAAGTTATTTCTCAAAATTTTGAAAGTTATGGATGGCTTTTTTTTTTTTAGTGCCAGTTTTTATCAAAATGGCTTTTAGTTTATATATATATATATATGTATATATAAATATATATATATATATATAAAATGTTCATCTAGCATATATGAAACATGTTTCTGAACAGACGAGACACAAGTGAATAATTAATTGAAGAGATCAATTTATTCATCTAATATAATGAAAAAAATTACCTCACAAAGTTGCAATAACTGTATTCTATGATTAATTCACTGCCAGTACATTTTAAAAATCACTGTGGGATGGAATGGAATGATATATTCCTAAAACATTTTTTTAATTTATGGGAAAACCATTAATGTTTCTACCAATGTTTGTTTGGCTTTTAGCCCAGAATTTTGAAACAGTTTTTTACAATCGATTGTGCTCATTCTAAGACCAGAGCAATGCATTAAGCAAATGTGCCTTCTACTCCCAGCCTAGACAAATTTAAGGTGTTTTTTTTCCCCTTATAGCAATTCTGCATTTCCCACAAATAGACATTAGTGGTTACAAAGATCTACACATCCACCAAACTATCAGTACACTGTTTGTACATATGCAGAAAAAGGTGTGCTCTCATGACTAATGACACCACCTTATCCTCTCATGTGTATGTCTTTCAAACCAACCCATTTTTTTGTCACATTTGTACACACTAACCATTCAAGACCATTCAACAAGTTTATTGTCATATACACCGCAAAACACAGTGGTTATGCCGAGCAATGAAATTCTTACTTGCAACTGCCCTACACACAATTGAAATAAATAACTAATTTAAAATAAAATGAAAGAACAACTATATAGAAAATTTAAAAAAAAGTAAAAATAAATAAATAATAAAGCAAGTGCAGTATATACTAGTATATTTTAATGCATGTACTGTATCAATATATGAATAAGATCAGACCTTTTTGTGTCACTGCAATCACTAAAGGCATTGCTAATATATTTTTAAAAATTGTTTAGATCATGCTTTATAATTTCTACAGTTAAGGTCATTGGTTTTTGGATAATAACATTTTTTTTTTCTAATTTTGCCTCTGTACCACACCACAGTAGATTGGACTTCAAATCAAACAATTTGATCAAAGTGTAGACTTTCAGCTTTAATTCAAGGGGTTCTACAAAAATTTTGCATAATTATTCAGGAATTTTTTATTATTAAGGATTTTTTTATCTACTCAATTTAAAAACTGGTACGTAGTTTTCGATTCATATTGGAATGATGACTCAGCAGCGTCTCGATGCTACGTCATCTCAAATCGGCGATGTCATTTTGACGCGCCGGCACGTCCGCCGACTCCAGAGCAGAGTGTCATAATGGGCAGTGTGGCAGTGGACCCAATTGCAGAACTCTGAAGGCAAACTGGGAACTCAAAAAAATATAGCTTTATTATTGATTTCCCACAAAACATACAGAAGCAAGTAAAGCTTCTACAAGAGCTAACTAACTGGCAGACTCAAGAATCTACTAAATTTCATTATGTGTATGTGACAATAAAGTTGTTTGTTGTTTTTGTCTGCCTGAAGTTTAGAACCCACAGACAGCACCAAATGCTGCATTTCCTCCCTTGAGATTCTCTGCTAGGCCTTTACTGCAACCACCTTTAATTGCTACTTATTTGTCGGTCTGTCTGCCTTTAGTTTTTTCTTCAATATAAAAAACATGTTCTATCAGGTTAATATTACTTTTTGGTCTCTTGTCAATATGTTTTATTGCCACTTCACCTGTTTTTTTATTTTCTCAGCAAGAAAAAAAAAGGGGGGGGGGCAGCCTGCTTGCCCAGTGTTGATTGCAGTTTTCAAAGTGACACACTGAAATGTAGCAAAGTTTTAAAACTCACAAACACAGCCACATATACACATCCACCTCAATACAAATAATAGACCATTGTGTTCCTGCTAAATTCAGCCTGTGGTCTTCTGCAACTTAAAGTAGGAGTTTGCATCCTCCTACTCAAAAATCCAACTCTAGATGTTATGTCTGAGAAAAATAATCAAATGAGATATTTTCATGAAGTGTTAATTCACCATAACAGCTAAGAATCACTTTCATGTTGTAACCATAGAACAAAAAAGATGCAATACAGTGTAATCTGCACATCTAGAACATGTTAGAGCTGGGGTGACTTCCTCTGCAAGCGAACCAGCAGCAAGACACACACATAAGCACACATTATCACAAGGACACACACACTGGGACTGGCTGACAGCATCTTCACTCTAATCAGAATCTTAATTAGTCTGCTAGCAGCGTCCCATTAACATATATTCCTCCTAATTAACTGGGGACACACACATACAGAGGGAGAGAGGCTGAGACAGAAAAATTAAAGATGTTTCTTGAAGTTTCATAATATGAGAAAATAAATTAACAAAGTAGAATAACAAAAGTAAAGCTTTAATCTGTCAACCTTATTCTGCCTTACTGACAGGAAAAGGCCATCTCAATCGCGATGGTGAGAAACGAGCTTGTCAAGCAAAGTCGAAAACTAAGTTTTACGATTATTGTACTCTGAGTAATGAAAAGGAAAGTAAAAGTAATTGTTCAAATACCTCACATTTAATATCGGACAAGATCTGAACAAACACAGATTTAATACATTACGTATATTAATGGAAAGCTGAATGGAAGAGAAAAGTTTATTAGGAAAAGGTGTACAAGCAACACGGATGACAATAGGCTTGAGAGGATTGTCACAAAAAGTCATTTCAAGAGTCAATGCATCAAGAGCCACCATGCAGAGATATCTTCAGGAAAGGAGCTACAAAGAATTGCATTTCGAATATCAAGCTATTCTTAAACCAGACACAGTGTAAGTAGTGTTTTACCTGTGCTAAGTAGCACAAGCAGCAAGACTCAAAGTTATGCTCAAATCGTTATGCATATGATGCACACCTCATGTTTTCCAGTGAACATCTGCTGTAAATCAGGGGTCTCAAACTCCGGCCGGTGTCCTGCAGGTTTTAGATGTGTCTCTGATCCAACACACCTGAGTCAAATGTAGAAGTCATTAGCAGGACTCTGGAGAACCCGCCTGCATACTGAGGAGGTAATTCAGTGATTTGATTTAAGGTCAAAATGGGACACACCCCAAAGAGTGGTTGAGAACTATAGAGCTAAGGTCCTGTGGGACTTCCAGATACAGACAGGCAAACTTGTGATGGCTAACCAACCGGACACTGTAGTGGTGGACAAACAAAGGAAGAAGGTCGTAGTGATAGTCGTTGCAATACCAAGTGATGGGAACATCAGGAAGAAGGAACACGAGAAGCTGGACAAATACCAAAGGCTCAGAGAGGAGCTGGAAAGGATGTGGAAGATGAAGGTAACAGTGGTCCCCGTGGTAATCGGAACACTCGGGGCAGTGACCCCCAAACTGGGAGAGTGGCTCCAGCAGATTCCTGGAACAACATCAGAGATCTCTGTCCAATACTGGGAACAGCTAAGATACTGCGCAGGACCCTCAAGCTCCCAGGCTTCTGGTAGAGGACCTGAGCTTGGAGGGCATTGGCTATAAAATTAAATGACTGACCCTTAACGTAAGAGCCAGATGTGTCCAGGTGGATTGACAAGCATCCTTCAGATGCTTGTCTATAAGTTGAACAACAGCCACAAGGAGCAGTATACCCAAGATGCAAGATGCTAGCAGGCAGGCAGACATGGAATGCCATAAATAAGTGGCTGGCATAGTATACAGGAACATCTGTGCTATCTATGACCTGGAAGTTCTGAGAGCAAAATGGGATATGCAGTCCTAGGAACAGCTAAGACACTGTGCAGGACCCTCATACTCCCAGGCCTCTGGTAGAAGACCTGAGCTTGGAAGGCAAACAAAGACCACCAGCAGTATGAGTAGGAAATTATTATAGATACTGCTCAAAAAAATTAAAGGAACACTTTTTAATTTGAGCATAGCATCGAGTCTCTTAAACTTCTCAGATATTGATGTTTTCAGTTAAGTAGCAGAGGGGGTTGTGAATCAGTTTCAGATCCTTTGATGAAAATTAAATGAATAATTATCAATTAACAAAGAGAGAACCCACAAAACAGGAATGACTCATGAAGTCACTGCCTGGCACCCTGGAGCTCGATTGGCATTTGCCATAGAATAGCAGAACTGGCAGGTCCACCACTGGCACCCTGTGCTTTTCAAAGATGAGAGCAGGTTCACTCTGAACACGTGACAGATATAAAAGGTTATGGAGAAACCGTGAACAACCTTATGCTGAATAGATAGATACTTTATTGATCCTGAAGGAAATTTGGGCACCCAGCAGCGTAATACGCACAATAAATATATTGCAAACAATGGAGGTATAAATGATACAAACTATATTAACAATACAGACTAACAAACTATACTAACTATACAAACTATACTATTATACAAACTATACTAAGCTGTACAGAGGCTTAGTGCTCTGAAAACAAAACAAAGAATACAGGGATATAGATGAGTCCAGTAGTGCAATATACAAAAGTGCAGAGGCAGATGTGCAAGCAATGCAGTGCAGTAATAATGATGATTGTATGTTATTGTCCCCCAAGTGAAGCATTAGAGATATAATTCAATCCATGGAGGGACGCAAAGACCTCTACAGGCTAGGCAACAGCACCCTGGCTGCCATTAGTTATCAGGATAAAATCCTTGGACCCATTGTCAGACCCTACGCTGGTGCAGTTGGTCCTGGGTTCCTCCAGGTGCACAACAATGCCTGGCCTCATGTGGTGAGAGTATACAGGCAGTTCCTTGATGATGAATGAATTGATACCATTGACTGGTCCCTATGCTTGCCTGACCTAAAGCCAACAGAACACCTCTGGAACATTATGTTTTCCTCCATCCGACTGTCCAGGAGCTCAGTGATGCCCTGGTCCAGGAGGAGGAGGAGCTCCCTCAGGACACCATCTGTCATTGCAAGCCTTGACCTGGCCAGTTGCATTATCAAACATGAGTCACACAAGTGCTTCTTTTTTTTTTTTTTTTTTAAATATTGGCATACACTGGCACACACACTTACACACACAGATACACACATACTTCTGGTGTCTTTTTTCTCCAGTTGCTTTGTCACAAAGTCATACTTTATTATTATAATTATCCTTCAGCACTGAGTCACGCTTTAAAATAATGCTGGTGAGATATATTGGTTGAACAATCGCTGCTTCTCTTTGTCAGTTTAATCTTAAACTGAAGACTGTGGGTGATGACCAAAAAGGGTATTGTGGGTGAAAGATGAAAAGAAACATTTCACACTGGCTCTAATATCTTTGTTGTGATGCCAAGCCTGCCTACCGCTCCGTGTCATGACTCATGTCCTCCTATTCACAGCCACAAGTGCTCTATTTCTACACCACAGTGCCTGTGTTTCAAATCTCAGCATAACGCTGTGCTTGTATGAAAAAGGCTATGCAAATTTGAAGAAAAAATTGTTGCTATGGGATGCAGGTTCTTTTGATTTATTTAGCTTACACTGCACTACAGTTGTTTTAAAAACCAAAACAAAACATTTTTTTCCCCAACATAACTGCACAAGCAAACATTTGATGAGCTCGGAAACAGTGTCTACAGAAAACTCTGCCCCAGTGAAAATGACATCTTTCAATTTTATATTTAACAAATTTCTTTCATGGAAAATGCTCTTGAGTAGAATCTACTTCTTATAGCAATTTTACTGATTTATTTATTTATTTATTCAATCGGTAGACAGACACCCTTTCTATTTTTTAGATTAGGCTTAAAACTTTCCTTTTTGATAAAGCTTACAGTTAGAGCTAGGGGTGTGCGATATATATCGTCTAAAATAATATCTTAATTGTCGTGTTAACGATGTGCTGGTTGACGTTATTGAGTATGCTACTGACTGGGAAAAAAAACAACAAAATGCCTCGACCCCACACAATCACTACTTCATACTTTAGTATAGGCTGCTGCGTGTGCGCATTGAGAGTGCCCATACTTTATGCTAGCATAGCTGCCTAAACAACACACCTAAAGCTGGAAATGAGTGAACACACGCTGCGCCAGGGGAAGAAATTTAGACATCACCAGCCTTGCAGTCTACCAACTTAGATTTAATTCCTAGACGAGGATCATCTTTACTCACAGCAAGTGATGTGTGTATGATGTGTTTCTTTTCATTCACCTCTTTTTACTTTGCTTATACACCACTCTGCATTTAATCATTAGTTATTATTAATCTCTGACTCTCTTCCACAGTGTGACTTTTGTCCTCTCTCTCTCCTCAGCCCCAACCGGTTGTGGCACATGACTGCCCCTCCCTGAGCCTGGTTCTGCCAGAGTTTTCTTCCTGTTAAAAGGGAGTTTTTCCTTCCCAAGGTCGTCAAATGCTTGCTCATGGGGGGTCATTTTGACTGTTGGTTTTTCTGTGTAATAGACCCTTTTCACATGACGTCACACAACTTCCGGTTTGACTCGATGCTGGGTAACTTTACTTCCAGTGGACGGAGTTTATGCAGTCTAA
>JAVDPK010017260.1:0-13708 GCA_034780415.1 Cichlasoma orientale | reverse complement strand
GGGAAGGAAAAACTCCCTTTTAACAGGAAGAAACCTCCAGCAGAACCAGGCTCAGGGAGGGGCAGTCATCTGCTGTGGAAGAGGTGTTCTTCCCTCCTATCATACATATGCATCTAGTTGAGCTTCTGGAACTTCTTCCAGCTGGTTGAAGCAGCAGCCAATCACATGCGTGGAATCAAGCAAACAGGGTGACACATTTCTCTCTTTTTCCCATTAATTAGGGGAAACAAAACCACACCAAAGATTATGTGCTGACAACTCTGAAATGAAATTTAATTTAGATTCAAAGTGAAATTTATTGTTGTTGAAGAAATTTGCAGTGGTATGTAAGCGTTTTAGAAATTAACCACGTCACACCTCCTGTTTAGATCAACTAGTTCATAAACTTTATAGTGAAGTCAGACGGACAGACAACAGGGGGGATCTTTCTGCAGATGTTCCCGCTGTTCCCTCTCTCCTCCCTCAGAATTTTAAGCCTAAGGAGTCGCTGTGTATCTACGATTACTCTTTGAGCTGCAGCTCTGAGGTGGTGACCTCATGCTGCCTCCATTCTCTGTGTTACTCACATTTGTGTCTGTCCCCAGGGCTCTTCGTCTAAAGAGCCTGGGCTGAAGAGGCAGGCGGGCCAAGCACAGTATGGCGGGGTTAGACCTGCCCTGGAGAAATCTTTATAGCGACCTGATTTCACTCACTTGCTCCCCTTATTCCCCAGATCTTACGCTCGTATTCACCTGATCCTGTGTCAGAGCCTTTTTGTGTGGAAAAACTTCTTTAACTACGGCGAAACCAGAGCAAGATTTCACAATGCAGTAATTGTTCGTGCGCCGCAGCCACGCAGTCCGTGTCCCTGAGGTGTATTTTTTCTGTGTTTGATCTAGCACATAATTTCATTCATTGTTTGAAATCTTGCATAAAGTCTGAGAGACGTGATTGCGATCGTTTTCACGAATCCTCCTCAAAATTGCACATTTTCAGCATCAGTCCGAAAGCAATGAATTGAAAAGAATCTCTCATCTCAGCTTGTTATATGTATCTCACCGAGATCTGAATTAATATTAGCGATTGGTCCCCCAGTCACGTTCATCCCCGTCTTTTCACTCTAGCATCTGGATTTAATTGGTGCTACGCTGTAAAGCCACAGCTGCTCTGCCTGTTAGAACAATAAATTACCCCAATTAGGAGTTGAACAAAAGAGGCTGTCTGACACCGCGGCCCACTGCCATGCCTGGAGATTGGACTCCGATGGAATGAGGCTTCTCGCTGACATGAAGCTGCACCAAAACACCTGCCCCATCATCGCGCTGATCAAAATACAGTTCCAGTCCGGTGGATATATAGAGCAGAAAGAGAGCGCTTTGCATGACTTGCGGTTTGCCTCAGAAACAGGAGTTTCTGGTATATAAATGAAATAATAAAAAAAAGAAACGCTGTGTTGGGAATCAGTGAAAGGTATGTTGTGTAATTGCTGGGCGGATGATTAATTGGTGTTTGGATGATGGGTTGTGGATACAGCCAGGTTTTCTGGCAGCTGCCTTCCATATCGATGGCACCGGTAATGAAGGCAATAATGAGGTAGGGTTCAGAAAGATGTGGAATGGGAGGAACAATAGGAGCATCTGTTGCCTCTCAGTAGTTAGAGTATAATTGAGACCATATTTTATTTTGCTCTTTGAAAGCTCGCCCTACTGTACTTGCTGGTTCCTTCCCTGAAAGCGAGACCTATTTATTTGCCAGTGTATCACATTCAGTAGCTTTAGCAACTCAGGTGATCTACCATTTAAAAGAATGTGGGGTATCTGCCAGCGCGATGGCGGCCTATATTGTGATTGACACTACTTCCACGTCTTGGCCTGGCCACGCCATCCCTTTGTCTCGCCGCTTGCTGCGAACACGCCATTAAGCCAGCTGAAGTTTGACAAGAAAAATGAAGTGTGCCGTTTCCTGTGGCCTCGAGTGTCTCTCTGAATAATGAGCGCATTGCCTGGACCCCCCTGTCTCTTCCACTCCCTGCCATCAGTTTTACTCTTCCCCGTGAAGTTCTAGTCTGCTGAGAGAGTGAAGGGGTCTTTAGGTTGTCGCGTGTGTCTGGGAAAAAATGTGGTCGTGCAAGATCTGTCAGACTAAATCTGTTAAACCCAGAAGAGAAGCGGATAAGATGAATGGAGTATATTTTATTGATATAATCCCCGTCCCATGCCACGGCATTAGGACAGGCAATGCTGTTTGTTAGGAAATATCCATTACGAGAGAGCGCGTCATGAGATGGTGCAAACAGCTGCAATTCTGTGAGCCAAATTAACTGGCACTGTTTCACTTATCTCTTCTATTCCGCTGCTTTTTAAAACACAACAAATGCCTGAGTGGCGGCGATGGGCCGCAGCGTCATAGCCGCCTCGCACAGCAAACGCTGAGAAGAAAGGGCAGCGCCACTGCTACTTCCTTACCCAGCCTTATTTCTCCCAATTACCAGCGTGTGAGCAAACAGTGTGACATGACTGACCTCCTCTCAGAGAGCTGTGGTCATGACTGCGAGGCTCTCTCTGCTTATTATGACAGAAGTGTTATGGTAATGGAAGGAAAGTCTGCACCGTGGCGATAGCACCTCAGGAGCGGATAGCCTATTATCCTCCACTGTGTAGTGGTAGTAATGGTTAGACAGAGGGCATCCTATCTGTTATGGTGATGATGCATTTTGAATGGGTTGTGCCTATTATATATCAGTGGATGATAATGCCAGGAAAGAGCTCCTCTGGGTATGGTCATGATGCCAAGAAAGGGGTGAAAAGGTCTGCACAGAATATACAATGTGCCATATCAGGTTTATGGTGATAGATTAAAGGGAATGGCACACATTTTTTTTTCTCTTTGAGTTATGAAAATTGCAGGCCAGCCCCTGTGCTCGCAGAGCGTGAATACCCAGGGAAAGGAAGACAATGAGGAGCATGTGTGTGCGCGTGCATACGACAAACAAGAGCCACGCGGTAGGAGAGCCTTAGTTAGCTGTCTGCTTGGCGCTTCGCCGCCCCTGTGATGTATGTTTATGGCCCATCATCTCTAGCCAATTACCCTGCCTCAGTGTGAAAGCACCTCGCCTTCTCATCACAGCCGTCAGTGTCTGAGTGTGTGGAGAGAGACGGCGACAGTTAACGTTCCTGGACATCCCTGGAAAAGCGCTGTTTTCCGTTGGGGGCTCTTGAGATTCATCTTAAAAAGTAAGCCACTGGGTAACAGAGTCTGTTGAGCCTACAGCTGCTTTGGGAATTGAATGCTTGTTTATTGTACGTGTGTGTGTGTGTGTGTGTGTGTGTGTGTGTGTGTGTAGGTGTAAACTTTGTAAATCTCATGTTTCCCAAACTCTCCTGTGTTTCCCTTATTATGGGATATGTGGATAAGTCACTGGTCTGTATGTTGATGTGTGCACATGGCTGGGTGCTGTAAATGATGTATGATCATCATCCACTGAAAAACTTAAGCCAACTGTGAAATAACCTTGGCGTGTTGGGTCTCTGTTTTCCAGATACAGCTGAGGTAGACGTGTTCGTGCACCCTGTCCATGTCAACCTGCAGACTTTCTCCCGCAAACACATCTGACTTTTACAAGGTAAGTTTGAATACCTGTTTTTTTTTTTTGTTTTTGCTTTTGCGTAAGTGTCAAAAATGTGTCAGTGCTTGTGTCGAGTCATAGCAAGTATAAATCCCCTGCAGAGAAGTGACATTAGAAAAGGTAAAGCAAATCAGACTCGCAGCTCAGCAGCAATGAAGACTAATTTACTTTCAGGAGAAATCTGAAACATTTTAGGGAAAGCTTCATATTTAGATGATTCCTTTGTGAAACTGAGAAGGCAGAGTGGCAAGAAAAGGATTTGTAACTATATTTTTTTTTTTCCCTTTTTGGCTCCATATTCATACTGTGTGACAGATTGAAGCTGCAAAGCTATGTTTGTGTTGGCTAGACTAAGGAACGCTTCTGCCCAGAGGGTTTATCAGGGAGAGAAAATATTGACCACCAACAGTTGCACTTTGGTGGTGTTATTGCTTTTCACACTTGTGTGATACAGACAGCAGTCGCCAAGTACAACAATTGTAAACCCGCAGCCATATTGACGGTCGTATTGCTCTTCTGTGCAGGACAACATATCCCGCTTATGGTGTTTACTGTTTAGTTTATTTCACTGGAGTGCTTTTAGCAGATAAATAGTTTAAGGCTGCTGGAAGCTGGCGAGAAGAAGAGAAAATACGCATCGTTTAGGTGCGTACAACCCAGAGTTGGTGCTAAATTTCCTTCTGAGTTGACTACAAAACAATCCAGATTGTGTGTGTGTGTGTGTGTGTATGTGTGTGTGTGTGTGTGTGTGTGGTAGCATTTCACTTGCTAAGTTTCTGGCTAGTACACAGTTGAAGGTTATCTCTTCAATAAGAGCGTAGCACTGAGGTGTACATGGCTCTCTGAAATGATACTGGTGAGTGTATAGGTACAGTAACAATGTGTACATGTAGGTAAAAGCAGTACATTTGCACACACACACACACACATATATGTATATGTGTGTGTGTGTGTGTGTGTGTGTGTGTGTGTGTGTGTGCAAATTTGAATAAACTATTGTTAGTGTTTTTGCTTCCCTAACCTATAACATTTCTAAGTGGTGCTCCCCAGACAATGACGCGTTTGACATTCTGAAATGGCAGGGACTTGAAAAAGCTTAAATCAGGGATTGAGGTGATCCTCCACTTTCTCATCTGCTGAAATGGCATACCAATGTGGGTGTACATTAAACATTCATGCAAACAGCTGTTTCTTCTGCAGGACAGCGTGGCACGGAGCATGGGTTAGATTTCAAATCAGGCGAGCCTGGAAGAGCTGGGTCTGAAAGAATATCACATAGAGTCGCGCATGAGGACAGGAAATTAACATATGCTTCCCTCTGCCATCGGCAGTAGAAGCACATTTCTCGAAACTGGCAGCAGGAATCCATATATTTCCTGCAGGAAAGAGAATTATGTTTACAATTAACAGGAAGAATTTGGTGAAACTAACTCATATTTGCTCAACCAGACCAATTAACACAACGCGGTCACAGGAGGCTTGAAAGACGGGCGAAAACTGACATTTGATACGTGATAATGCATGCTGGTTCTAGGCTGCTGTGTTATGAGTGTTAGGTATGAGGTACATATTCACAGCAAGCACATTGCCACCATCATTCTTTCTCCTTCTTGAGCCCACGTGCACCCATGCTCTCGTGATCACTCTTACATTTGTTCAGTCCCATGTTCACTGTCTCTCTCTCCTCTACCCCGATACACTCTTTCCTCCTTTGCTCCAGTGTCTGGGGAAGCTGAGGTAAAGAAATCCGCATGAAATATCTGCATCAGCAGCGCTAAAATGCCAACACAATGCAGATGAAAACACAAGGGGTGTGTGTGTGTGTGTGTGTGTCTATTTGTGCATATGTCTGCAATATACATACTCTTCATGCCACTCAAAGACAGTCAGTGATGGTTCAAAGTGTAACCTAGGAGCATCCTGTCACGCACTGACACAGGCCGCCGTAAAGCTCGTCGCCGGAGCTTTACGGTGGCCGTTTGAATGGTGCTGTGACAGGCGGATTGCCGGCACACAAAAGCAGCACTCCAGTGAATCAAAATACAGCTTCGTAATGACAAACAGAAAAAAATACAGCTGGATGCTGCTGAATATTATCTGCCCCCCCCCCCCCTCCTTCATCTTTAAAATTATAGCGAGTGTGCAAAAAGAATGAGAACATTAGTGGCTAAAACAAAAGACACCTCGCTCCAAACCACCTGCCATCCCTAATAATATGATGGCAGGCCAGTCCTGCTGGACAGTGTAGTAATAAGCAAATGATCCCCTTTAGAAATAACAGCCGGCTGAGTTTTGGTGAAGCTTCGCCACTGCCCGTCACTCTTCATCAGCGGCTGTTAGCCATCGCCCTCACTCTCTGCTGGTGTGCACTTATCAGTCAGTTAAATGCACCATAACACAAACATTAAGGCGGATGAGGACAATTTCTGCACAACTGCTTTGCAGCAATGGGACTAAATAGTCAGTTTCTCGTAGCAGTTGTTCAGCGAGTGGTTTCTGCGAGTCGCAGGAACAGAACTGATTCCGGTATCTGACGTTAGATTAGTCTTTGATAGATCTCTGCTTTCAATTTTTTTAAAGCATTTTTAAGCATTTGAAGGCATTTTTACAGAAATCAGACTCATCAGAAACTCTTAATGTTTGTTAAGCTTTTCATTTCCTAATGAAATTTGAACTGTAGCAGGGGAATACATAGCCTATGCTTATAATATGCTTTCATTGCAAATTGAAATTGCCTCTAACTCTTAATCTTAACATTTCTTTATCAGTTGAATGAAAAGTTACTCTTGGAAGCTATAAGGTTTTTTTTTGTTCTTGCAACTAATAAAGTTTTCTGAAATATTGCTCACTGGCTGTACTTAAACACTCCCCAGGCTTTCCATCTTGACATATTATCCACATGCATCGTTCACAAAAACACAAATCCGTCCTAAGAGGAGAGAAATCTCAGTGTCTGTGTGACAAAATCTGAACGAGACTTTCTACTTCCTTACTTCACCTTTTATCAGCTGCAAGTGATGGCCTTTTCTTGAGGTTATTTGGGGTCATTTTAGGAAAATAATGTAACATCTTTAAGTGTTGAACACATTAAAGTGTGGATTTTTCTTGGAGGTACACATCAAAGATGTGTAACGCTTGCCCCTAGATTGCTGGAAAGGCGCTATCTTTAGCGCACACCCACATGTTTTTCTGCATGCTGGAAACCCTCTCAGCCTTCTTTGTTTCTCTCGGTTCGGTGTGAGAGGAGACTCGAAAAGTCGACCCCACATGAATGTTGATTCCCACCAATGCTCGTTGACTTATGGTAACATCTTGCCCCAGTGTCAGCGAGAAGGAGAGCAGAAACAGAGCGAAAGAGAGAAGACTATGAGCTTAATGTAGATCTGTCATCAGCTGGCTGCAGATCAAAAGAGCAGCATTGGCAGGCGGAGCACAGAATCCACCGGAACCTCCTCTCCATGCCAAGTTTCAGCTTCTCTGAGGTAGACTAGCACAGAGGGGCCTGGCTCCAGGCGAGGAGTGTGTGTATCTGCTTTCTGTGTGCGTGTTTGCATGTGTATTTTAGGAGGTGGAGAGGTGTGGGCACATGCACACTGTCTCAAGGCAAGGATCTGGCACTGTGAAAATGTCACCAAAATCCCAGAAACACACAAAAAAAGGAAAGAAACATGAAGAGAATGGAGAAAGTGTGGTGAACAGATGCATTTGCTCTGGGAGGTGTGGGATTTGGAGCCTATGAAAGGCTGAAGCGCTCTCACAGAGTGGGAGATTGGGAGGAATAAAAACAATGGCACAACGACACAGAGATGCAGGCTTCTTTTTTTGACTCTACACCTTTACAGCATCAGCGCACAAGTGCTAAGTGGATTCAAGGACGTATCTAAATTTCAGCCTTCAGAGGTTTGCAAGCGCTTTCTTGCTTTCAACTTTTGATATGAGCATCGTGCTTGAATGCGCTGGTTCACCGCGCGCCTCAACAAAGCAGTGTGTCATTTTCAAATCAGCTGAACCAGCGCAGACACGTTTCCTTGTCTCGATTATCAAATTGATTTGCAGATATTTAATCATTTGTCTCTCAAATACAATTTCTGATATATAACACTGAGTTGAACACCATGCTTCAGATTTGCTGTGAATGAGATGGCGAGGGTTGTTTCAAAGATTAGCGCTGCTTTGAGATACATTATCATGGTATTTTTTGCTTCCCTGTGACTGACAGTAGCTTGAACACTACTTTTTGTTTCTCTTTCCTGGTTGCTTGAGCATTACGTATTGTGCTCAAAGCAAAGCAAAAACAAAAAATGTGTGGATTTAATTGATTTTTAAAATTATTACCACAGAGACTTTTGCTTAAAAAGCAGAATTAGGATTATTAGATTGTGAACAATCACCTCAAGGTGCTTTACAGTGTAAGGTAAAGACCCTACAGTAATTAGCACTTGGCAACAGCGGGGAGGAAAAACTCCCTTTTAACAGGAAGGAACCTCCAGCAGAACCAGGATCAGGGAGGGGAAGTCATCTGCTGTGACTGGTTGGAGGTGAGGGGAGAGAGGACAAAAGACATGCTGTGGAAGAGAGCCAGAGATTAATAATAACTAATGATTAAATGCAGAGTGGGGTATAAACAGTGGAAAGAGGTGAGTGAAGAAGAAACACTCAGTGCATCATTTGTACATTTAAACATAACATTTCAGAAAAATGTGTTCGGCTACTTTGTGGTTTTAAATTAAAGACAGAAAATTTAAAGGCAGTTTTCTCAAGCTTGTTTCTTTTTTTCTGGGCCTGAAATTTTCATTTAGTGAAACGTAGCATTGCTTACACCCCACTTCAGAATTCCTGTCAATATTCCGAAGGTTCTTACTGAGGGATTTGATCGTATATCATTCAGAGCCTCGTTTATAGAATGGTTAATGCTTTCTCTCTGTTTACAGTGTTTTCTGATTTATGGAGTAAAATGAGGACATTTCCAAACTTCTCTTTGCAGAAAAAAATTACTTTAATCTGCCAGAAAAATGAAACAAGAATTCTGAATCAGTCTTTATTCAATGGGCAGATTTCTGTTCTGAAAAAAAAAAAAAAAAAAAAAGGATGCAGATCAGCTCAAATTTAGACAAATGCTGCCTGATTTCCAAAAGTGTTATCAGATGAGTGTCTGTTTTATTATTGCATGAAATATGCATCTGCAAACTGAGCAAATAATGGGCGGGGATTTAAGCTCTTCCACTGATGACATAGATGTGCAGGTTCGGCTAATTAGAGCTGTAAGCAGCAGACACTAAAAGGAGAGAAGCTCTGACAAACAAAGGTACAAGCAGTACTCACTGTACATGTTTACCTCTGAGTTTGTAAAGAGGTGGTTGCTGAAATCACAGCTTGGCCTCACCAGTCCCGCCCCAAGTGTTAGTTTAAAGGTAAAACAAAAGAATTCTGCATGAGTGAAAATGCAGACATTTGTTTTGTTTCTTTAAGAGAGTGTGTGTGTGTGTGTGTGTGTGTGTGTGTGTGTGTGTGTGTGTGCGTGTGCGCGTGTGTGTGTGTGTGTTCTGACGTTTACTCAAAGTCAATGTCAAACCTATTTCCGAACCACTGATTCAGCTAGTTGTGGAGATATACAGTGGTGCTGCCAGTGCTAACCTTTAGAGATTACGGTGACATTAAAAGCTGCATATGGCGAGTGGTGAGACCCAACCACTCGGCACCTCATCGAATGCAAATGTCCTCTCTCACCTCTATCAGCAAAAGTAATTATGGCAAACCGCTGTGACATCTCAGGCTGCACAAGAGAGGGGAAGTGTACCTAGTATAGGTCATAGAAGTACACCTATCTCTCTGGGTAAGGAGGTGACAATTATCTTTCCGTGTGGAGAGGATAGAGGGGCGGTGGGAGGAGCTCTTTACCCCTCCAACTCCATCATTTCTCAAACGGAAGTATCTTTTGTGCCAGAAGCCTCGAGGGACTCCGCTGAGAAACTGACACTGATGTTAACATGCTCGGGGCTAAGAAGATGCATCTGTATATTTGTACTTTCTTTCTTGGCTACTGGGGTTCATTATGTTGCCAGCAAATGTATTAGGTCTAGATTGTATAATGTGTTTTTTTTTTCAGTCACCACACAAATGTGAAAATGGAAAGCACACTGGTGGTGTCTCTGCTGCGGTAGTCAAGGGTTGTCTGTTGAAGAAGTGTCTGAGCACAACAGACATGCATGTGGACATATCCATACGCAGCTGCTTGATGACAGGAGATAGAAGGAGGAGGAGGAGAAGGAGGAGAAGGGGAGCTTATTAGATTTGCTGTCTCCTGTGCCTACATCTATCTGCTTTCTTTGGAACTGCGTTTTCTCTTTAGCTTTTATTTGCGATAGAACTTGTAGGTGGGCTTCTAAATAGAAAATATTCTAACAAAGCATTTATTTGTAAAATAGGCCACCTTTCAATAGCCTCAGACATATTTTTGAGAAACAGATCTTTAAAAAAAAAAAAGAAGATAAAATTTGCAACATTTACTCGTGTAAATTGTTCTTTTGAAAATCTTTAAGCTGTGTGATAAATAGATAATAGATAAAACCACACATTTTCCATGCTAGAAGCAACCGTAATCCTCTTGAAAGGATTTTCTTACTTTTTTTTCTCCTTCCAGTTATCATGTTTGTGTTGCTCGTGTGTGTTTTGGTTTGAGTGCTTTACCTAGCAGAGGGGTTCTACGGCGCCGCTGCTGACCTTGCTGTTCGGAGTCAGTGGGCTGTGGTGGCCCAGAGTGGCTTATGCTAACCTCTAACCCCCTGGCAGTCACTGCTGGCTCTGCCAAACAAGTCAGCTGGGCTTTGTGCCCGAAAGATCCGACCTGTGCAAGTGTCATCTGCCCCTGTGGCGAGATCCTCTGCACCTGAGGGTGAGCCCCACACACATTATCCAATTCACTCTTGAGACAAGATGGCACAGTACTCTATAAGGCTGGCCTCTTTAGCCAGGAAATGTAACTGTAAGTGTAGCCACCTTTTAGCAGTGGCTACATTTATATTAATTAATGTTAATGCAAATTCATCCAGAATATATCATTTTTTTTAGGCCAATAAAATTGTGGAGAACTCCTCTGTGTCTGCATTTATTTTAGTCAGCCTCCTCTATAAACCAAGGAATACAGCATTAATGCAGCTTATACTGAATAAGTACTGGAAAATACTGTACTGTACGTAGAATCCAAGTTTTTGTTTTGTACCACGGGCTGTATGTTAAAGATTATCATTTTCAGCGTAAAATTGCACCTTTTGTTGTTGTATTTTGTTTTTTGAAACGTGGCGTCACGAGCGAGAGGGGAAATAGAGAATCTGACAGCACAGGATGTCAAATTTTCAATCACACATAGCCGTCCTCTTAGTTACACATGGCTTTATTGTGCTTTATTGCCTTACTCTAAATCAAACCACTGTGCTGTAATAAATGACACTTGGAGCTGATGATCAGGAGGATAACTCATTCTGAAAATACAAACTGAGGTATTAAATGGGGTAAGTGGGGTAAGTTTACGATTCAGCAGCTTATCGAATCGCCTTAACTAGCAATAACTTTAAATAATCATTTTCAGTGTGACTTGATCAGTTTTTCACATCACTGTAGGAGAATTTTGGCTCGCTCTGCTTTACAACGTTGCACCTCTTCATTGAGGTTCGCAGCATTCGTTCATGCACTGCTCTCTTAAAGTCCTGCCACAGTATTTCAGTCGGATTCAGGTCCAGACTGGGACTGGGCCCTTGCAGCACCTGGATTCTTTTCTTGCATTCTGCTGTAAATTAGCTCGTGTCTGGGATCATTGTTGCATGATCTCTTTAAATCACTCTGTGCAGATATGTGTATAATTTAACTGCCACTGACCCAATTTGGGCCAAGCTTTAGCTGTCAGGAAGATAACTCTGGAATACTTTTGCATACTGAGGAGTTCATGGTCGTGTCTGCAAAACAAACCCAAATCATCGCCTCTCCGCCGCCGTGCTCGACAGTTTTACTGTCACAAACATTAACGTTTAACATGCTAACTGACATACAGCTGAGTCTGAGATGTAGCTCTTGGTTTTATGCAATTTCTCGGAGCATTGCACGGCCTGGTGGTCTGGAAGGCCGAGACACTGTGTTAACACACACAGCAAAACATCTGCTTTGATAGAGGTGGTCACACTTGCTGATAAGATTTAATCAAGTGCATTTGTTTAGCAGCACCTGGCTGCTACTCACCCTCTAATCGGAGCACCTTGTTCTCTTTTGTTGGTAATTATATTAGTTGCATCATATCAGTTCTATCATTTTATAAATGCAAAACAATTTAATGAAAGTATTAATGTAATAAAAAAATTGTATGAGCTAATTGGTGGGCAACGCAGTGGCTATTTTTTTTTTAAAAAATTACAGTGTGCAAAATGTTAATAAATCAAAGGCAGGTTTATGAAGTCAAATAAATGTTTGTAAAATAATTTTTGTCCTGCTTGGTTTGCGTTATCTTAGAATGCTTTGCTCGAGCTGGATATGGAAGGTTATGCATTTGAAACCCCAGTTAATGTAGAGGTTACTCGCTGTTAACCCGGTGAATTATTGTGTGGAGTAAACATGTATTTCTCATGTTCAGGTTGTCGATTCCAAGCACAACACTTGCCATATTAATTTTAACTGTGTAGGAAGAGCGGGGGTGATCAGGCAGTCTGTCCAATTAGTTATTGCAGTGAGTGAGGAAAAGCATCACATTCATTATGTGAAAATATGGCCACCATGAAGGAGCCTCTTGAATTGTAATGAAGAAGGTCCCTTGATAGCCATGAATTCACCAATTAAGGCTCTCATATAACATTCAAATTATGTGCATTTTAACGACTAGTTTTGCCACAGTAACACTTGCATTTTCCTTTGGTTTCAAGGAGTTTTCCTGCTCGCAATTGTACAAGCAATTAAGATAATTAAAGCTTTTGATGTTCCACATATAATCTGACGTGTAGCAATATAGAGAAAATGCAAAAAAGTTATAATTAATTTTAAAGCTTTGTCCTCCCGTTCTCTTCCATTAGAACGGCTCCTATTGTCTGAGATTCCATTTTCTTCCGGTTAAACAATTCTTATTAGTTGGAGAGAAATTGGCAGCTTCATTTTCCAGAATTAACAACTTTGTCTCTTTCACGAGTCAACTCAGCAGCTGGAGTAACTGCCTTGGAAGAAACTGAAGTAAATTGCTGTCCTTTAAACTTTCTGCACAGCAGTGAAAGCACAGGCCTCACTGTGTGCGTTTTTAACTCATTTTTGTCCCTGAAGTGTCCTTGTTTCCGTTTGGACAAAATGCTTTGCAACATGACAGCTGTTTTAAAGCGAGAAATAATATCTTCCTGAGATCAGCTGAACGCATGTGCCTGCATTATGTATGATATACGTGTGAGAAAGAAAGAGGCAGCAGAAAGAGGCGGGAGAGCTCCCTGCCTGAGTCTTTATCATCCTTAAATGTACCAAAATGAGTCTTGGGGAAAACGAAGCCGTGCGGCTTTTGAAGAATTAATAAGGCTGTCTCATTTGAATGTGTCTAGTGTCTCGGACAGTCTGTGGAAGCCCCAGTTCCACACTTTCCTGACAGTGCCTTTGATGATCACTGATAACATACAGCGACTCCCAGGGAGTGAGGCATCCAACAATGGGGGTAGAGTCAGTGGAGGCTGCCTTCACTGATCCTGACTGAGCTTTATTATCTTGCCTCTCTCCAGCTAAGTAGTGCATTAGGTATTCTTGAGACAAAGTATTTGGGACAGAGCGTGCGCCCATTGTTCTGTTCTTCTAGTCAAGGAAGTCTCTTACTCTCACAAAGGTCATTGGTTTGCTCACCTGCTGGGTGCGGTCTCCCTTTGACACGGTACTGGTTAGAGTGTCTTTGCGTAGTCCTGCATCCGTGGCGTGTTTCAAGTGATGTTTCCCAGCATTATTTGACTTTGTTTTGAAGCTCTTCTACAATCTGGGAAAAAGTAATCCTTTGAAAACAGAATCTAATTTGACATGAATTTAATTGGACGGCTTGTGCAACTTAAAGGGTGTTTTGGCACACCATATTGATGTGGGGGGGGGGGGGGGGGGGGGGGGGGG
>JAVDPK010017259.1:0-13721 GCA_034780415.1 Cichlasoma orientale | reverse complement strand
TTAAAACTAAAGTAACGAGCTTGTTTTGAAAATGTAAGAAGTAGAAAGTACAGATACTTGTGTAAAAATGTAGGGAGAAAGTAAAAAGTAGTCAGAAAAGTAAATACTCAAGTACAGTACAGATACCTGAAAAATCTACTTAAGTAGTAACAAAGTATTTGTACTTTGTTACTTCCCACCTCTGGAAAAAAGGTATTCCCAGGGCTACATACCACATGGTCATGAGGGGTCATGCAGTAGAAAACAATATTTACTTTATGTGACATTCCATATGAAAAACATAAAACAAAAACAAACAGTTTCTCAAGCAAAGTAATGTTTAAAAAATAATATTTGTTCAGTGATGATAAATAATATGAAATCTGTAGTTTAGAAATATTTATTCTGTGTCTGCACAAGTGTACTGAGTGCAGCAGCTCCATGTGTGTCTGCAGAGCTGAAGAGACAAATTCACTCGTAGTTACAGACACAGCACACACAGATACAAATTTAAATCATGGTGCATACCACTCGCTCATTTGCTCTTTCAAACAACATTTTGAGAATAAATTGTCTGTTTTATATGCAGCCACTGGTATATGACCCAATGAACCTGTTAAAAGCACCACACATTTCAAAAGATTAATTTTATAGACACCTGTTGAAAAGATTTACGGTTTAGAACAGAAAAATCTATTAAGTATAAAAAAATATATCAAAATTTCTTAAATAGCAAAAGAGAATAATTATAGGGCTACATCTTATAAACACCTGGCTATTCACCACTAGAATAAACTGGACTGGTCAGCGAACACTGCTGCAGAGAGGTCAGAGCAGACTCTACCTGCTCAGGAGACTGAGGTCTTTGGGGTGCAGGGGGCACACCTGAAAACACTGTATGACTCTGTGGTGGCATCAGCCCTTTTTTACAGTGTGGTCTGCTGGGGGAGCAGTATTACAGCTGCTGCCAGGAAGAGATGCAATCGACTCAACAAAAAGGCCAGCTCTGTCCTGGGCTGCACCCTGGACAGTGTGGAGGTGGAGACAAAGAGATGGATGATAGCTTGATGTCCTCAATGTTGTTAAATGACTCCCACCTCATGTGTAACGCTGTGACAGCTTCATCAGTGATAGGCTGCTGTACCCGAAATGTTTGAGGGAGCTTGTCCTTTCTCCCTGCAGCAGATAGACTGCTCCCAGAAATAGAATTAGACCACTGTGATTACCACCATTGTTATTACTGCAAAATACTTTATTTTAAGTAGGTTAAGTAGTTATTAGTGGAATAAACAGGTGTAATATAAGAATCCATTTTGTAACATAATCGGTCATACAATATATTCCTCCATTATGTACATATTAATAATACACATTGTTTATATTGGGCTTTTTCTATTTTTATATCTCAGTTATTCTTTGTGCTTTTTATTATACCTTTTCAATTCAATTCAATTTTATTTATATAGCACCAAATCCAAACAGCCACCTCAAGGCACTTTATAATGTAAGATGAAGACCCTACAAAAATAAAGCGAAAACCCAACAATCAAACGACCCCCTAAGAGCAAGCGCTTGGCAACAGTGGGAAGGAAAAACTCCCTTTTAACAGGAAGAACCTCCAGCAGAACCAGGCTCAGGGAGGGGCGGTCATCTGCTGAGACTGGTTGGGGTGAGGGGAGAGAGACAGGACAAAAGACACACTGTGGCAGAGAGCCAGCGATTAATAATAACCAGTATTTAAATGCGGAGTGATGTACGAACACAAAGAGAGTGAAAAGAGGTGAGTGAAAAAGAAATACTCAATTAAGCCTAATCGTAAAAATAGAGAGGGTGCCAGCCTCCCGAATCCAAACTGGTTCTAGAAGTAATAAATGCCTGGAATAGGTTTTCAGTATTGCTCTGAGACACTGTGTTTGTTTACCTCCCTGTCCTTGTGTCCAGTTCGGAGGTGTGTGACTATGTCTCGGTGCTGCCACTTCCTGTCTTATTTTGATAGTGTCTTGTATTGTGTGCAGTGTTTAGTTTTGCATCCCCTGGTCTCGTCAGTGTGATTCTGTCCACTCTCCCCAGCCATCTCCACTCTCCTCTCGTTGTCCCTCGTGTATTTATTGTCTGTTTTCATCAGTTCTTTGTCACAATCACGACGTCATCAATGGCTCCCCGCCTGCTGTGTGCACTCCTGTTTGTATTCCTGACATTCTTAGTTTGTTCTGCTGGCCCTGTCCAGTTATGTTAGTGAGCTTCAAGAAATAAAGCTGAATTTAAGTTTAATTCTGCTTTCGAGTTCTGCATTATGGGTCCATCTCCTGCCTGCCACACAGCTGACCCTGACAATATTAGTACGAAGTATGTACAGAATCAAGAATGTGATACTGCAACAGAAAAATCATAAAGATAATACAGTTGAATCTGAATCAAAAACAAAAAGAGCAGAACTTTAGATCGTGCAGACACTCACTTGCTTTTGCGCAGGGCGTGCTCCACGCTGTGGCCCCTGAACTTCTTGTAGTAGTCGATGAAGGAGAAGGGTAGGTTAATATTGAGTGGGTTGGTTCTGTCAGGGGCTGCAGCTCTCTTTCGAGACTCAAATGCAATCATCAGATCCACCCAGGCAGCTGGCCTCTTTATCTTAAACTGGTCGATAAAATCCTGGCCAAAGATCTTACACAGCAGCTTCTCAAATTCATAGTCAATCCCGATGGAGCCATAGGGGCCACCTGGGAAAAGAGGCAGCATGAGTCAGAAATGGTCTGAAGCTTTAGCTGCATAAAGCAAAGTGTTATGCTACACATTCTGTTACCCGAGGCCTTGTAGAGCTCTTTTAGATGTCCCTCTGGAAGACGGATCTGATGGACGGTCAGATCAACTGTTCCTCCACCACAGTCGACCACCACATAACGGTCACCTGCACAGAAAAGTGAACACGGGAGACGTGTGCAGCAAGGTCAGGCACGAGGCAGATTATGTGTGTGTTATGTGCACCCTCTCTAACAGAACTCTGCCATTTGCAGGAACAGTCTCAAGGGCCATGACTTTCTCTGACACTTCTGCTTCTCGAGCCAGGCCACAGAGAGTACTGCTGACCTACATCTTCTCCGAACTCAGTGCTGAGGCAGAGGAGGAAGACAAAGTGGAAGGAGGCAAAGATTTAACCAGTTCTTTAGCAGCAAGTGCAGCTAATAGTTTTACTAGTGACTATGTTTTATGCTAAGAGCAATTATATCATTGTACTAAAGTCACTTTTACATTTTTAATTAGAACTTTTAAAAAAGAAAGAAGGTGCTGTAACAGTACAGCCACTCAGTTGTGGCAGAGACAAACACAGGAACCAGTGCACAGCTAGTTAGTTAAGCTTGTTAGCAGCAGGGTAAGAACCACACCATTCAGCAGACTGATACTGTCAGTTGCAGGTAAGTGTTTCAGCTGGCCAGTGTTCAAGAGCAGACAAGCTAATTAGCTATCTAGCCTGCAAATAGATTTTAAGAGCAGGTGTTCCAGTGGCTGGTGCTGGATTGGTGTTGGGAGGACGGCTCTGCTGTGATTGGTTGTTTGCTAGGCAGTCAATGTGATCATGGGTTGATTTATCAGAGTTGCTTATTTGCTGCTGATGGGTATCAAAAATGAGCCTTAAAAAATGCTTTCAGCAGGTTCTGTTTCCACCTAAAACAAATGGTTTGTAAAAACTCTGAACTTAAGGTGTCTCCATAACATCACAGACCAAACCTCTATCAGACCAGAATGATTTAAAAAAAGATCAAGATCAAGTATTTTCAAAGCTTTTTTCAGTCTGCCTTACGCCACTGTTAAAGTTTCATATCTGTAAGTATGTGGGGCCCATGGGGTCATCAGGGAGTGAACGCAAGGCTCTGGGTGCCCTCCAATTCTTTGTGACACATGAGACACCCCCAAAGGGGATACATACAGATTTGAAAAGGGTATAACAGGAATGATGTCAGATACTGTCAGGTAACTGTTCATTCAGATATGACCAACAACATAACAACCAATCACAGCACTGAGTCCCTTTGGCTGATTTAGAGTCTGGAAATGAGCTCATTTGAGAAATGGCAAAATGGCAACAATGTCATTGTTTAGGTGGTTCCATAGTACAGTAGTTTACATATTCACTTAGCAACCAAAAGGTTGCAGGTTCAGTTCCGAGCCAGAGACACACGTCTCCTGTGGGGCTGTCAGGACGAGCCAAATCAAAAATGTTACCTGCGGTGGCCCCGTGTAGACCAGGGAGCAACTGAGAGAAACTTAAACTATGCAAATGGTTGACATTTATATCTATGACTGAATACCTGAGAAATATTAAGTCCACCATCTTGGTTTCCTAAAAAATCAATATGTTCAACTTTAACCAAAATCACCATAACAAAAATAACCTAAATCTAGCACCTAATGTGACAGAATGGCAGTACAGGAAACAGCAAAAGGAGGCAACCTAAGGGAAGGAGAAGAGGAAAACAAAACAGATGAGTAAAAGAAGAGAAAGACTCTACCTTCTTCCAGCTCCGACCAAAGCTCCCCTATGACATTTTCCACCAAAAAGGTGCGGCTCTGCCGGTTGCGCCGAACATGCTCCTTAGCTGGTTGTTAACAGAAAGAGAGTGTTCTGTGAGTGTGATGAAGGCATGAAGCTCTGCCATGAGTAGTTGTGGGGCTCATATACAGTAGAGTGTGAGGCAAGCAGCAGGCTGAGATGAATACACATCCATACTGTGAGCAAGACTTTCCTGTAGACCCATTCAATCTGTAGAGGCTCTATTCAAGAATAGTTTAATTAAACTAAGTATTAAGTGATCACTACATATGTACAGTCACTTCAGAATGCATTTGTCATGGCGTGGTTGGCGGCACAGCTGCAGGGGACGGGGTAGTGCAGTGGGTTCAGGGGGGCGTTGTCAGGGGAGGCTGGCCAGCATCAACTAATTATGTCTCTCCCTATATATGCACAGTAGCACACCAGGACGAGGAGAGAGGAGAAGGAGACTGAAGCTGGCAATGCAGAAGTGTTGTGAAATAAACACACAGTATAGAGAATGTTGTGGTTCTCCAAGGAGACCACTACCATCAAACTGAGGAGGCTTATATCAGGGAAATGAAATAAAACTATTTTTCAAGCCTTTATTCCTAGAAGCACAGCGACCTAACAACTTAGAGCTGGAAAAACTTCGAAACCACCAGGATTGTTCTTTGAGCGAGCTCTCTAGCTACAGTAACCAAGAGCCTCAGGAGTCTCTGAGTAAAAGAGACATGAAGGACACTTGGAGTTCGTCGGATGGTTTATTAAATGACTCGAGGACCATGCAAAAAAGGTTCTCATCTCATGAAACACACTGTAAACTATGTCTGGTAGACACCAGCTCTGCTGATCATCAGGCTAATATCATCCTAATGGGAAGCACAGTGGCAGATGCATCAAGGAATGGGGGTGCTTCCCAGCAGCCAGAGCAGGGACACTGGGCAGAATTCAAAGGAGATAAATACAGAGACAGCACTCCAAAAAAGCATCGACTTGAATCGGAACCACGGTTTGCCTTTCAGCAGCACAGCGAACCAAAGCAAAGAGCCAAGAAGATGCAGACATGGCTGCAGTCCAAGTCTCACACTACTGTCCTTGTGTTGCACAGACAAAACCCACACTTCAATGCAAATATAAAATTTATGAAAGGGATGTCATTGATCAAAGATGGCAGTTCACAGACACAAACAACACCTAATCTTACACAGCCTAAAACGATCTGCCAGGTCCAAACCCAGGTATTCAGAACATTCAAAGCTGCTGCAAAAAGGGGATAATGTTTATCAGTTATTTACTGAGCTGCTTTTTTTTTATGTAAATATGTTTTTGGTTTGCATAATAATTTGCAAAACAAACAAACAACAAGAGCATAGCACAGCGGGGCAAAATACGCCCGTCACACTGTATTAACCCTGTTCGTTGTCACATGAAAAACAAAAATTTAATAATAATTATAATTTAATAATGTTTTTTTGGCCTTGACTTTTGACCTCCAGGAGTTGATCTCTGCAAAACATCTCGATAAAGAGAATAATAATGCAAGGTTTCATCAAAATCCTTCAAACTATTTCTTAGATATGAAGTGGACATGAAAAAACCATAACCTCCAGATCACTCCACATCATCTTGATATAGGTAACTAGTAAACTTCAGTGTAACAGTGACCTTGATCTTGACCCCAGTGACCCCATATACAGTTCTACGTTCATTCATGAACAAAAAAGTAATTTTGCCCTTATCAGTTTTTTTTAATAAACATTCACCATAACCTTAAATTTCCAGACGTTACCAGCGGAGGTTCATGTGAGAATGCAAATGTCCAGTGAGGTAATTAAAAGGCCTTCAACCTAAAGGTCCCTGTGACGTCTGATTGCAATGATTTGAGAAAAGGACAGGAAAAAGTTTGCTGAATTTACAGCTGTGTTTTTTTTTCAAATTTAAAATTGTTAATGTATGATTTAACATCAGTGTCTGTTAGCTTTTAGACTAGGCTTGCTTGTTTCAGTTTAGTTTTTAAATTTTTGTTCAGCTTTCATTAATGTTAGTGTTTGCTTTAGTTTAGTGTTAACAATAATGGCTGTGAGACATCATCCCAGTCTTATTAAACCAAATTTTCAAAGACTAAAATCCTAAATTTAAAAAAAAAAAATGCAGGTTAAGAGTATTTTTAGTTATCGAGCAACCGCAGTCCTCTACTGTAGGCTGTTATTGTAGCGATGAAGCCACGTGACCTCAGGTTGATTGGCGAATAGCAGGAAGACCTGGCACAGGTTTCTGTATCGTTTCCCCTCTTACACAAGGGAAACAATGCAGACTTCAACTTGTGTTAACACTGCAGAGGGCATCAAAGAGGTCTTTTGCTAAGGTTACATCAATGCAACATTCCAGCAACCTTTCCCCCAATTTTCTATAAAGACATTTAAAAGACTGACTCTCAGTTAAATAGTTATGTTGTAAAATGTAGCAAAACCTCAAATTGCACAATATTTGAACAAAGTCAATCCCTCCAAACCCATCAATATAAAAATAACACAAACCTTACAAACCATGCCATAGAGAAATATATCATTTACTGTAAAGCACTCGTGGAAGAACATGCTTCACTGGGAATGTGAAGTCAAAAGGAAACTGCAGCAGTAACTTTAAAGCTGAATGTTCTTCTTGCTGCCAACTCTTAAAGACTTGAACTGAAAAAACTTTTAATATTCTGATAGATTATTAAATGTGGACTTAACATCTTTGAGATGAGATGCATGTATGCACTTGACTACAGTAACTTTCAACAATGATTCCTCAGAATACAATGTTTGACTAATGGACTCTTCTCACAGGGAGGCTGAGAATTCTTAAAAGGGGTGATCTGCCACTCCAGTCTTCAAATCAAGCAATGTTGTTAGATCCTCAAAGTATTTGTTCTTGTAATACCACTTTGTTCCTCAAGAGCCTGAGTCTGCCCTCAGTCCAGGATAAGGCCAGCTGACACTCACCTGTTCAACTGCATGTTAACACAAATACACTATACTGCCACAAGTATTACTTGTCTGCCTTCACACGCATATGAACTTGAGTGATATCCCATTCTTAATCCTTAGGGTTTAATATGATGCCGGCCTGCCCTCTGCAGCTACAACAGCTTCAACTCTTCTGGGAAGGCTTTCCACAAAATTTAGGAGTGTGTTATTGGGAATTTTTGACCATTCTTCCAGAAGTGCAATTGTGAGGTCAGACACTGATGTTGGACGAGGAGGCCTGTTGGGTTGAGGTCAGGACTCTGCACAGTCCAATCAAGTTCTTCCACACCAAACTGGCTCATCCATGTCTTTATGGAGCTGCTTTGCGCACTGGTGTGCAGTCATGTTGGAAGAGGAAGGGGCCATCCCCAAACTGTTCCCACAACATGTTTCGACTGCTCTAGAGTCCAGTGGAGGCGTGCTCTACACCACTGCATCCGACACATTGCATTGCACTTGGTGATGTAAGGCTTGGATGCAGCTGCTCGGCCATGGAAACCCATTTCATGAAGCTTTCTGTGCACTGCTCTTGAGCTAATCTGAAGGCCACATGAACTTTGGAGGTCTGTAGTGATTGACTCTGCAGAAAGTTGGTGACCACTGTGCACTAAACTAAAACCCAAACTAAGACAAAGGTCACCAAAGATTACCAAAATAAAACAGGAAATAACTCAACAGGGCAACATCACAGACTTGACAATACACAGGGAACAGCAGGGAGGCAGGCTAAACTGAAAGGAGGAATAACAGTAACTGGAACAAAAGCACAAAGCAGAAAAACAACCTGAAGATAACTAATCAATAGAAATAAGTATTAAGTGTAAAACTCAAAACTCAACAACCCAGGGACCATGACAATTCTGTACAGTAGATGGGATATCTGATATTTCATACACAATATGTACTATTGTGTATGAAATACGGGTATATGGGATTTGAAAATTGTTGCATTCTATTTTAGTTACATCCCACCTTTTGGCCATTGAGGTTATAATAGGATGTGTTTGTTTTATTAAAAATATTTGGTCTTGTGCACATATATAAAAGTGATCTTCACAACTTGAGCAACCACATTCTCATCCAAGGGTAAACAAAAGAACCAAAAAATCAAATGGAAACGTTAAGCAAGGCTAACCTTCCTTTAAAATGGCTGTAAGATCAAATGAAAATGACCTTTTGAATGTAGAACTATTTTATTTGCATGCTACTTAACAAAAAAATGTTTGGTTTGTGGTGATGAATGAAGATAATGATGAACAAATGCTTTGCACCAAAAGAAAAATTAAAGATGTGATTAAATGAAGGAAAGATGGAAAGATTTGCTTTTGCTGCTTCATCTCAGTGTTTCATTTTCTGCTTTGCTGAAATTGTTAAATTTTTGCTTCCCATCATTGGTAAGCTGCTTGATAGGCAAAGATTGACTAGATACAATGAAGCTATGACTTATAATGCAGAAGAATCTTTAATTAAATGTAATTTTTTTCATGGCCTATTAATAACCATAGTGAAAATGCCTAGTTAAAGTAGGTGGGGTGAGGTTGGAATTTCATACAATGTTTTCACCTTTAGTCACTACTGCACAGACTATGGTTGCAAATTACACTCTGACATTGTGGGTTCACTTTAGTACAATACAAGGAAGCAGTGCTGTGTTGGGCTATAGTCTCAGGGTTGATAGAATCAACTGTGGGTTACACTTGCATCCCCTTGGTTTGATGCCTGGGTTTTTTCCAGTGGACGGGAGGGTTGCTTCCCTTTGCCTTCATGTCAGGGAATGGTTTCTGACTATCATCTGTGCTTACGCACTGAAAGACAGTTCAGAATACCCAGCCTTCTTGGGGTCCCTGAATGGGGTGGTTGAAGGTGCCCCATCTGGTGACTCCATGTCCTACTGGGGGACAATTGTAGAACACGTTGTTCACATGGGCAATGACCTGGAAGGGTGTGCTTGGGAGGAACGGCCTGCTCAACCCTGCTCAAGGACTTCACCCTGAGGTTCTCAAGGCCAATCAGTCTACATGTGCTTTGTGGACTTGGATAAGACATTCAAGCTTGTCACTCAGGGTATCCTGTGGGGGAGTACTTCAGGAGTACAGGTTATCGGCCTTTTGTTGTTGCAAGCTATCTGGTCCCTATACAACCTTTGCCAGAGCTTGGCCTGAATTGCCGGTAATAAGTCAGACTCATTTCTGGTTTCTGCTGATGGTCATTAATGACATGAAGTGAAGAATTAACAACTCAAAGTCTGAGGCCATGGTCCTTAGTCGGAAAAGGGTGGAGTGCTCACTCTGGGACGGGAACATGTTTTTGCCTAAGTGCCCAAGTTCAAGTATCTCGGGGTCTTTTCACAAGTAAGGTGAGAGTGGTGAGGGAGATTGGCAGAGTGACAGATTGGCAGATTGGCATAGTGTTAGCAGTGATGGAGATGCTGTACCAGTCTATTACGGGTCAATCTACATTCCTACCCTCACCTATGTCACCCTCACCTCTGGGTAGTGACCAAAGAAATGAGATTGTGCAAACAAGCTGCGAAAATGAGCTTCTTCCGAAGGGTGGCTTGGTTCAGCCTTAGGGATAGGTGAGGAGCGCGGCCACTTCGGAGACAGCGATCTAGCAATCTAGTCGACACTATTTGTGGTAATAGCGAACTGGTTGATACCAAACCAGTAAAATTCTTAGCCTGGCATGACAGTAACTCAGCCTGGCGCAGCGCCAGGCAATCAACCACTGGCTAAAACGCTGGGAGGGGCTCCGAGTAGAGCCACTGCTCCTCCACATTGAAAGGAGCCCAACTGAATTGGTTCGGGCATCTGACTAGAATACCTCCCAGGCACCTGCTAGGTGAGGTGTTCCAGGCACGTCCCACCAGGAGAGGGCCAGATGAGAGATTACATCTCTTGGCTGGCTTGAAAATGCCTCGGTGTCCTGCCAGAGGAGCTGGCCGGGGAGAGGGGGTCTGGGCGTCTCTGTTTACACTGCTGCCTCCTTGACCTAGATATGTGGCATAAAATGGATGGACTGATTCAATGTATTTGTATAGTGCCAAATAACAACAAACAGTTGCCTCAAGGTGCTTTATATTGTAAGGTGAAGACCCTACAATAACACAGAGAAAACCCCAACAATCAAAATGACCCTCTATGAGCAAGCACTTGGTGACAGTGGGAAGGAAAAACTCCCTTTTAACAGGAAGAAACCTCAGGCAGAACCAGGCTCAGGGAGGACCAGTGACCAGTTGGGGCTGAGGGGAGGCAGGACAAAAGATATGCTGTGGAAGACAGCTAGAGATTAATAATAACCAGTGATTAAATGCAGAGTGGTGTATAAACACAGAGAGTGAAAAGAGGTGAGTGAAAAAGAAACACTCAGCCATCATGGGATCCCCTCCAGCAGGGATGGTTCAGGATCACCTGATCTAACCCTAACTAAAGGCTTGATCAGAAAGATAAGTTTTAAGCCTAATCTTAAAAATAGAGGGGTCTCCCGAATTCACACTGGGAGCTGGTTCCAATGTAGAGGGGCCTGATAGCTTAACCCTTTATTTACCATGGGCCCACCAGCTTCAAAGGTGCCACAATTTGCGGGCTTTGACCATAATAATTGGGCGTGAAGCGCAATTTCTCCGCTTTCAGAAACGGTTTGAATGTTTCCGATAGGACAAACGGTCGCAGAATTATGGTAATTCAAAGCGCGTTTGATCAGACGTCTCAGCGGTGATATGCTTGGTGTTAACCAGCTGTTCACAGCAAGTGAGGGCAGGTAACAGGTGCATCAGCGCCGATCGCCGCTGTTAAAGGGTTAAGGCTCTGCCTCCCATTTTACTTTGAGAAACACTAGGAACCACAAGTAAGCCTGCAGTTGGAGATCAAAGTGCTATGTTAGGATAATAAGGAAGTACGAGGTCTTTAAGATATGATAGAACCTGATTGTTCGAAACCTTGTATGTGAGAAGAAGAATTTTAAATTCAATTCTAGATTTAACAGGGAGCCAATGAAGAGAAACCAATATGGAAGAAATATGCTCTCTGTTTCTCGTCCCTGTCAGTACTCTCGCTGCAGCATTTTGGATCAAAAGAAGCTGTTTAGTATAAGAACAATTCTCAGAGAAGAAGCAAAAGCAAGGAGAAATGAGCCAGTGTTCCTTTGAATCCTCATGCCTTTGAAATGTTGTTCAATATTACCTGGTGACACTGTGAAAAAAATCACAACATTGAACAGGAAGGCAAATGTTATGTTATTATGCCAATAATAATAATGTTACCATAAGAAGTCACACACCAAACATGAATATATATGTATGTATGCTGAATGAAAGCATGGTCACAGTGTCAGAACAATCTACAACAGTTTATGTCAGTGCTGATGGGACATACCTTGGCTCATTCCACTCCCCACATTGTCAGTGGGGCTGAAGCCGTTCTGTGTAGTTTGTGTGCCCAGGTCCACCATTTGGTGGAGGCGGAGCTTGCGGCAATAGATTGATGCTGCTTCAGGTTCTAAGGCGATGATCAGCTGCTCGGGGTTTTCACGGGGTACCAGGCCAGACTGGATACGGGCAGAATACAGACAAGAAAACAGGCTTCAGCTGTAAAATAACAAGAAAATATTTGTAATTTTCACTTTTCAACTAACTTCTTCCTCGAGTCTGACACATGTGCACGTGTCAGACTCGAGGATGTAATTTCATACGGCCTGCGAGATGATTTCATTTAGCTATTATTAATGACCCGCAGGTAAATAGTGCTCCCACCACTTATACTACAAATCCCACAATGCACTGCAACAGCTGTCGCACAGGCCAAGAAAGGTGACGTGCCTTATCACACAGGTGTGATGAGCTACCTGAGGAAATCTGTCAAGTTTATGAAAAGTAGAGGAGATGAAAGGTGGCTGCGTGAGTCGACCTTTCGACCTTAATGCGTTAAACCTGCAGCTTCAGGGACGGGAGCGCGTGATCACGCGTGATTGTCCAAAAAATAAATAAATATAAAAATCAGAGCAGGTCTCCACTGCTGTGTTTGCAGCTGCACTTTGTGCTGATAAGCTGGACACACTGCGCAGTTTACACAGCGTTTTTCCAACTGTGAAGTGCAGAAATTCACATCACAGTTTTTACCTGAAAAATTAGCAAATTTTCATCAGCTTGAAATATTTTCATTTTCCTGATATTATTTTTGAATTGTTGAGGAAAAATTTGCTGTTTTCTGGCCATTCAAATTCATATTGCTGATTAAAATAATTATTTTTAATCCTGCTCGGCAGCTCAGACTATTTTGGCCCGTCCTGTGACTGAGTTTGACACCCCTGTTCTAGTGCGTCCACATGAAGTCTGCACCAAGCTGAAATACAGTCACAACTGTCCAAGCTGTACCTTCTCTTTCGCCCTATCACAGCTGGGATAGGGTCCAGCCTCCTGCAACCCTGAACTGGATAAGTGCAAGAAAATGGCTGGATGCTGCAAACCATTATATTTATGATTACTTTTCAATTCTCTACAATCTCACAAGGTCTCTTATGCTTTATCCAGCTGTCACCATGAAAACCATTTTTTTTTTTTACATGTAAATACTGAGTAGTAAAGATGTCTAATCTGTGAAAAATATATAGCCATAATGTTGCTATGGGACAACTACAGAAAATAAGTACTATTTTCTATAACTAAAATTGCTTCAGCCATAGACTCAGTCACTAAATTCAGACACTCTAACTCTTTAAAAATAACCACCTCTAGGTGTGCTGGTACAAGGACTGGTCTTTATGCAGCACTTCTGCACTTTCTAGCCATACAAAGCACTTGTTTACAATACATTACAATAATGCACAATACAAACTGCATTCACTCCTTCACAGCATAGTCTTACAGCATTTGTAGTGTGCGCGCGCTCGCACACACACACACACACACACACACACACACACACACACACACACACAGTGTAAAGGTTTCACTCATCTTGCTTGACCTTGCTAGTATCTCTTGTGTGTTCGTGTCTCTCAGGTTCATTACTTGTTGCAGCTAGAGTACTGACAGGGACTAGAAAGAGAGAGCAGATTTCTCCCTTACTGGCTTCTCTTCATTGGCTCCCTGTTAAATCCAGAACTGAATTCAAAATCCTTCTCCTCACCTACAAGGTCTTGAATAATCAGGTCCCATCTTATCTTAAAGACCTCATAGTACCGTATCACCCCAATAGAGCACTTCG
>JAVDPK010017258.1:0-13725 GCA_034780415.1 Cichlasoma orientale | reverse complement strand
ACACACACACACACACACACACACACACACACACACACACACACACACACACACACACACACACACACACAGGGAAAGATCAGCTTTGCTCCTGCTTAGTTTAAGTGAATGTCAGGAAGGATAACAAAGCGCCACCACGAGTGACACAAAACCTACAATTCACCTTTTTAATCATGCATTTCCATAACATTGGAACAGTTGCTGGTATAATAAAGTACACTTCTCTTTCCTCTCTGGCATTGTGGAAGTGTCTACTCGCTATGAATGCCATGTTGTGTTTTGTGTCTGACACTCTTGACCTGCATTTTTTAGACCAGCATCCCTCCTGCCCCTCTTTAGAGCTCTGAGAAATTCCCCACTGTGTACGGGATCCCCAGTGAACACCTCTCTGTGTCTTTTCCTCCCTCCCTGTGTAAGATAATGAACTCACACAAGGGAGTGGGTGACCCTCTTTCATACTGTTCCCATCTATCTTTGCTGTGTGACAGAGAGCGGCAGTGTGGAGTAAAGAAAAAGGATGAAGTGCAGACTGGCAGTAATATCACAGAGACAGAGATTGAAGTCCTTTGGATTGCCGTATGCTGGTCTTGATAATAAATGAGGTTAAGTTGAAAGTGGCCCCCATCTCTAGCCGATGAAGAAGGATAATGTCTCTCTTCTGGCCTGCCCACTTCAGCACAGCATTGATTCACTTCTGGATGGAGCAGAAGTCTATTATCTTGGAGATTACTTTTAAAGCTTTTCATTTTGTCCTTGTGCCTGTGGATCGGCCAGGCACTACTGGGACTGACTGAGTACCCTGCAGCCATGCGTTGGGCCTGAATACAGTATGGACCTCGGCCTCAGTATGGACAACGAACACCATCTAATTCTCACTCACTCTCACTCCTCAGATCTCCATTCTCTCTGCACTTTGGTTCCTTCACAGAAGCTGCTTCTTTCCCAAGCTCACCTCCTCACACTGCCTTTTGCCCTTTGGCCTCAGTCTCTCTTACCCCCCCCCCCCCCCCCATTTAAACTTTACTAATGGAGCTCTGGTTTAAGTGATAAGTTGCTCTTTTTAACAAACAACATTCATCAGAAGTCAAAAGCTTTCACATCACTGTTTGGAAAGAGGAAGAAAGCCGTTTCTGTAAAGAAAACCTAGAGTTACTACCTCATTAATGCCTCAATGGGACCATTAATTGTTGCTTAGAAGAGGGGTGTCAAGCTCATTTTAGCCCATGGACCACATACAGCCCAATTTGTTCTCGCATGGGGAGACCAGTCAATCCGGTGCATAATTAAAGAAAGTTTGCTATTAATTGTTGTGTTACATGCTTGGTGATATAATTAGAACCATGAGTAAAAAGGGGAAGCAGTTAATAGAGGTCTCCTCGCTCAGAATTAGAAAGTGGTCAGCCAGCCGGCAGCCTGAGGCATGCCTTCAGTTTAATATTGCTGTTTTATGCCCTTACTCCCTGCAGTAATTACACTTCGCAAAGCCGTCCAGTGGACTGGATTGGACTTTCTGCTGGTTTTAGCTCATGGGCTGATTTAGAGCCATCAATACGTCGATACTGCTTGATGGCAGATGTGATTCTATGTTGATTTACGCTCATATTTTGCAAACCCAGATTACTATAATTTTTTTGGTTCACGTACATTTCATATTATAAAAAATATTAATATAAAGTATCTATTTTTTTTAAAGTAACTCTATATATGAGATTTATGAGTTAAAACCAATATTAAAAGGCTCCTATCAGATCATTTTTGTAAAAGATTAAATATTATTCATCATTATTTTAACTCAAATCTAAATTACAAATCTCTTTGCTTTATTTTTACCTGATAAGATGATCATGCTTCCTCCCACAGTCCAAAGACAGGCAGTTAGTGGGGTTAGGTTAATTGGTGATTCTAAATTGCCCACAGGTGTGACTGTGAGTGTGAATGGTTGTAGGTCTCTCTGTGTTAGCCCTGCAACAGACTGGAGACCTGTCCAGGGTGTACCATGCCTCCATATATTGCTCAAGGAGACTCCTGAGCTGCAGCTCTGAGGTTTCACTGTGCGGGAAATCTTTCAGAAAACACAGAAAGACTCAGCCTGTTGCAAACTGATGCACTTCACCGCTCCAATCCGATAAAAGTCTATTTGGACTATCAAGAAACATACTTTTCCTTTTTGCTTATATATTTTCACAGGTTTAGTACGCGCAAACTGAACAGAATCGCTTCACAATTCCTATTCAGATCCAAATGGGCTGTTGATCTTGCTGGAAACCCACGTTTTAAGTTCCCGCCTAACCTGTATTTGTGTGAAATGCCTGAAACCAGAAAGGGTTCTCTGTTGATCCAAAAACCCACTTGTAACTGCAACACACTGATAGGGGTTTCTGTTTCCATCTGTTGTGGGTGATCTGGGCTACTCGCAGTTTGCAGCAGCAGAGCGGGACTGGCAGGCAGTGTTAGTGTTTGGGTTTTTTTTGCAAAAGCAAAATTAGGCTGGCTGGATGGATGGTTGGCTGATAAGCATTTAGATTTGCAGGAATGAAAGCCAGAGGACATCTGGTGGGTGAGTGCAGTGTGAAAAGATGCAGGAGAAAACAAAACAGGGAACACAACACAGGGCTTCAAACTGTGACACCTTAAGTGCTTTCTGTTTCCTCAGTCTTATAATATATAATTGTGTTTCTGCGCCTCTGTACACGGTGCTGAGTGCATTTTAATGTAAGACACAGTAATGAGATGGGCTACACATAAAATTGCCTTGCATAACTTAACTGTCTCCTCTTATTATTTCCCACCTCAGCCTTACCTTGTTCCGAGGTGACGGTCTGCTGTGGGTGTCAGTGTTTGCAGTTTTCCTTCATTAAACTGGTTGTCAACCATACGTAGAACAGCGGTGAATCTGTTGACTATGTCTGTTTGCTTTAATATATTTTCACTGCCACTGATTTACAGATTTTTTTCCCCCCATGAAACATGTTTCTTGAGTGTAATTTGAGTTACAGTACTGCAGTTAACACATTTTATTTACTATAATTTTGGTATATTTGTATGCAAACACAGCCAAACATGTCAGATTAATTCATTTTTCCTTTCCTTTCCTTTCCTTTCCTTTCCTTTCCTTTCCTTTCCTTTCCTTTCTTTATCCAATTCTTTTGCCCCCATTATCTGGACCATCTGTCCATCAATCAGCAGGGCACCTCAGATACGTCCATCTTTCATGAAGCACATTAAGTATTCTCCCCAGCTGTGTTGGTGGATAAATCAGTCAGTCATCACAGGTGCATGTGTCAAGCAGTCAAGTACCATGATTACTTAAGAGCATCCTGGCCGACCTGTCATTACAGACAGTTATGTAAATTAAGAGCATGATAAATCTTTGCCTCTGTTTCGTTGGCTTTTAATTTTTCTAATTGATTTTCAGTTGGTTTCACTTCTCAGCAGACGAGGAGCCAAAATTAGTTGGTCAATTCTTGCCCTTCTTTGGTCCGGGCCAATTGATTTTATGGCAAGGTTTCTACTGTATTCCCTGGACCATCCCGATCAATTAATCATGATAGATTTCAAATTTTCAGAGGCCAGAGTTTGTAAGATCCACCTTTATTACCATTGGGACTCATAGAATAACCTTTGCTGGCCTTCAAGAAACCATCTAGACTAATTCTCTTTTTTTTTGGTTCACTGTACACTGTGCAGTGGGGACTATTTAATAAAAGGCAACTGTGAGTTTTATCAGTTTCATCGATCAGAGCATTTTACAGGGAGAAGAATGAGACGGTAAAATGACACTGATGGCGATTTTTATTGAGATCCTGTGAGAGTAAGAGCAAATTTGATGTGAATGAAAAATAATGAGTGACTGATTGGTTGTGACAGTGAAAGCATAATTGGTCTCAGTGCACCATTAGAGCCGCATTCATTAAAGACTATCATTAGCACCTCATTAAAAGAGACTACAATATTTGTGTTTCATATATTATTGAGAAGTCAAATTAAATCCTGCAGTACTTTTATTCAGTAACGGCACTCGATGGGCTGCGCGCCTTATAAAATACGGCAGATTGTGTACAGTGCTTGATGATCAGACTCCTCCTCTTCTTTGATTGGTGTCTAAGTGGTTCAGATGGAGGGCAGAAGGTGAATTGATCCAAGCGATGTCCGGTTCATAGGCAGTGACTCGCCCCTTTGATGGAAGTCAGGAGGTGACAGCTAGTCCGTCGGCAAGGACGCAGGAGACCGAATGGCATTGCTCTGAGTTGGGGAAAGGGAGAGATGGAGGGAGAGAAAGCAGGAGAACAGATCTGTTGCTCAGCCTGGTGATGACCTTGAGCACATCTTTGACAGACAATAACAATGTGACTGCTACGCCTCCCTCTGCTCTGCCAACAAAGTGTGCTTCACTGCTGCTTTAGTCACATCTTGAGCCTTGACAAGCACTTATTTTGACCTTGTGAGAGTACAAATAAATGCCACTTTCTCTCTTTGGAGGTCTTGCGTGAGAGCCCTGTTTCCTGCAAACTGCGTTCGTATCGTTTGCAACAGCAATATTTTTCTAAATGTAATTGCACCCCATCTTATAGTTCTATTTTTAAACGTTCAACACTGTGGGAAGCATGCTTATTTATTCATTGGGTGGTGAAGGAAGAGAAGATCTGTCACTCTCTTGTGTTTGTGCTAAGTATGAACCCAACTCCCCAGGCAGTTACCTTAGCACAGCAACTAAAGGTAACAAGGGAATCGCTATTTTAATCTGGCGTTCTAAAAATGTTACGAAATCCACCAACAAGAAGCTTCAGCTGTTTTGCATATATGCTGTGCTATAGCTTCTGCTGCCCGACCACCTCCCTGTGATCATATCAATCGAAAAAGATATTTTTAGCTGTTACATATTTAACAGCTTTACGGCCAATTCTGTCTTCTTTTTTTTATAGCCTTCCAAGGTGCTTCCAAATTATTCATTCACTCACTCCTTATTTATGGAGATCAATGTGATTTTCTCAGTCCTTAATTACATCATTACATTAAATTAAAAATGTGATGGAGTAATTTTGCTTTCCCTTCAGTGCAGCAGATGATGGGATGCTTGTGTTGTGATGTGATCATTGGCTGTACAGTGTATATTACACACAGACACAGATGTCTGCTAATTACTGCTAAGTACATGCGAACAACAGTACATTCACAAAAAATGGGCATAGACTTCTCGGATGTACAGCAGCCCATATTATCAGGCAGCTATTGGATGCATCTGGTTGTGTTGAGGAGTTAAAGTATTTTTTTTTCTCTTGTGCTATTTTAATTTCCAGTGGATTAATTCTGCATTGTGTTATTTGTTTTATTTCTTTGTTTTACACACAGAGCTCAGATATTCCATATTTCTATATGCACAGTTGTTTCTGAAAAAGAAGGAAGCTCTTCAAAATAAAGTCCTTTACAGTTTTTCTGCAACTCTAGGACCTAGTCTCTTCAGAAGTTTGACCTTGTCTACTGATCATCGGAGCACAGGTGCTAGATGGCGAAAATGACACATTAAAAGAAACAATTATGGACCCCAATAAATGTAGGCAGTATAAAAGACAAGTGGCCATTTGAGGAACTGCAGTTTTCCCACATTTTTTTCTGCATTTTTTACAGTGTTGCATACACCCTGTGGCTACAACATTTACTTGGACCCTGGCAGTCCCTTGCAGATCATTATAACATTGTCAAAAATGGTTGGAAAACTACAAAAACATTTTTTTTAAATTATGTGTATGGTACAAAAAGGCAGCAAAACATTGCCACCTAACATTAAAGCAATCACATTTATGCTTCGCTTGTGTTTCCTATCAGGCAAGACAAATTAGCTGTGCATAAACATAATTTCAAAGAGAATGTATGTCTCGCTGTCAGTGATGGAGATTTAGGATGCAGGGATGGAACAATAGAGATCACAGCACCTGAAAAAAAAAAAGAAAAAACAGAGGAGTTCTCATCAAAGCACATACACGCTTGTTTTGTTCCTCGGGCATATTCATGTCAATGCTCAACCCAACCGTGAAGCATTAGTGACAAATTGACGACTTTATAATTATGAATCCTCATACATACTGAGCAGCGGTAGACAATCCATGAATGTGTCTCCAGCTGCAGAATCTTCTCTGGCAGTCAAGTGACTCTTTTAACAACCTGGGTGAAAAAAAAGAAAAAGGAGACTCCCCCGTTCAGTGTTACTGCCATGTGCTTGACAGGCATTATCTCTACCAAAACTACATGTGGCTCCCCAGCTATTGAAATGCAAATGTGAAAAACACAACAGGGGTGGCAAACATCAACATATTCTCATGTTAGAGCTGGAAGGCTGGAGGGCTCTTTAGTATCTAACTGTGCTCAGCCCTGAGGAACAGAGATGTAATTTAAAACAATGGACAACAAACCTGCTTCTATAGTGGCTCTAAAAGCCGAATGCTCTCCGAATGCTGTACGCTTGTTTCCATCAGAATTTACTACACATTTTCATCAACTGCACTTAATGACGAGGAAAGAGAAGTGAAAAAGAGCACAAGAGATGAGACCAAAGAAAATAAGGCATTTAAGGTAATTGCAGTATCCATATACTGTTTGCGGCCCTGTTATTTGTGCTCATATGGCTTCAGTCATTCACTATTTATTCATAGAAATCTCTGCGAATTTGACCGAGGATGTGTGACCTTCTGCTCTTTGTTCTTTGTTGCAGAAGCATCCACGAATATACACGCTGAGAATTAACAAGTAGATTTGGCTAGCTTTGAATTCCTATTTTCCCTCCTTCCCATCTCCATATGAACTGGCTGCCAGTGTGATGCTTAATGAATAATTCAAGATTTGCCTGTGTTTGTGTATGTATGTAAATTACTGGAGATAGTTATGATAACTGAATAGAGGTGAAGCTTCAGTCTGATTGAAAGTGATGTGAGGAAACTGACAAATGCTTTTCCCTCAAACTCAGTGTATTGATATGCTCATTACTGACATCCAGTTTTTTTCAGTGCACATATCAACCCTCTCAGCCACATGCATGCATGCTTAATTGCATTCTTGCATAAATATTTGTTTATGCCGTCATTTAATTACTCATTACTGATGAATTTTTCTGTGCCAACAGAAGAACTGAGGAGGCATCTTGTGTGGCTGTGATGTAAAACAGATCTGAGTGACAGGAAGAGGGGGCAGATATGTGCATGTGGAAAAGGTTTCTTGTTATTGTGACACATATGCTGACCTTAATGTCCCCCGCAGTGAGAAATTCAGAGGGTGCAGGAGGGGGACTGTCAACTAGGGAGAGACAGGGACAAAGGGCAGCAGATTAAAGAATATATATCCTTCCACATTTTGTTCATCTTTTTTTTCTTGAGCGACATTTTACTTTGTAAAGACACTGAAATCTGGGCCTGATGGTTGCTGTTCTGCTGCACATACTGATACAAACAAGTACTTACATAATTGCTACTGATTCTTGCCTAAAATATTTGTTGTGGCCTATTAGTGATAATCACGAATGAATGGTATTTAAATAACACACATACAGTTCTGTGCAAAATTCTTGAGTCAAGATGATCCCACACTGCTTCAATAACGCAGCAGTGTGGGCTCTCCGGGCTCTGGAGAGGCCAATCCATGACTGATAGTGTTCCATTGTGTGCTTTTCTATCCAGGTATGCTTTTATTGCATTGGAAGTGTGTTTGGGATCATTGTCATGTTGAAAAATGAAGCTGTTGCCAATCAGATGGCATTGCACGGTGGATCAAAATCTGATGGTACTTCTCTGTGCCCATAACTCCATCAATTTTGACAAGATCTCCAACGGCACTGGCTGAAATGCAGCCTCCATCATGACAGAGCCTCCACCTTGTTTTACAGATGGCTGTAGACACTCTCTCCTGATCTCCTTCATATATCTTGCTGACGATTTGAACCAAAAATTCCAAATTTGGATTCATCACTCCATCAGACCTGTTGTCACTGATTTTCAGTCTAGTACTTGTGTAATTTGGTATACCTCAGCATTTTCTGCCTGTATCCCTTCCACTGAGACCATTTCTGATGAAGCTTCAGTGAACAGTAGATGGATCGACTGAAGGTCCAGATGCATCTCTCAGATCCTGCGTCAGGTCTTTGCTGGAAAATTTTCAAATTTTTTAAGGACACGACTTTTAGATACTGTTCATCTGCTGTAGATAGTTTTTTGGCCTGGCATTTTTTCTTTTGTCCTCACACTGCACACCATGCCAAGATATGCCATCTTTTCAGTTAATAGCTCTTTGAGAATCACCTTGTTGGTTCAAAAGTACTATTTACTGTCTGTTTACATTTTTTGTAGATTCAACTAAAGAAATGTGAACAAATTATGTGTTTTTGTGACAGGCTGCTAGTAACAAATTGCCCAAAGATACTATTTAAAATTGGTTCTTTTCTAAGTTGTCTGTTATGTGTCGTGGCTTAATGGTCAGGTACAAGGACTGGACTGAAAATGAAAATGAGTTGAAAAAAAAATGCAAGATGTAAAAGCATTTCCACCATTTCCTCTCAGTTTTCTAGCCACCCACCACAAAATAAAGCAACTTCTGTGTGAAAGTGAAGAGGCTTAAACAGGATTACAAGAAAATAATGGGCCACAGCAAGAAGTTGATGCTGCATTGCTAATGACTGACCTGCTATTACATCATTCGAGTTCCTATTAGTGCTGCAACTGCAGACAGAAAAAAGGCTGAGATCAGATATGGTTCCCAGGGGCCTCCCCGGTGGGTATTTACCCACAACTAAACCCAAGAAACTTTTTAGTCTGAAAGTTGCTTATGTGAAAACTCCACAAAAGCTATTGTTCGTTCTCTCTCTCTCTCTCTCTCTCTCTCTCTCTCTCTCTCTCTCTCTCTCTCTCTCTCTCTGATTTATTCTTTTTAAATTTGTGTCTAAGTAGTTCAGATTCTGTTTTAGGAAAATTTTAATGGGTTTTGTTTTGAGGCCTCAGCTTTGCAAATGATGGAAGTACTGCATATATATATTGCAAAGGAGCCACAGGGTGGTGGCCACTGGGGATAGTGGGTTTTCTGGGGTTTACATCTGTCCTGTCTGGCTAGCCTTAGGTACCAAAATACTCCTACTACTAAAATATATTTCTTTCAGTTCTATGGTTGCCTGACTATTGATGTAAGCTATTGTGAAATAATAATAATAAAAAAAAGATAATAAATGACAGCATGGTATCGTTTCTAGGAGGGCTGCATGCTATGAAGATAACCAATGTTCAAACTAGAAAAATTTAATATGAGTTCAAGCAAGCTGCCAAAAAACATATAACTCAGTTCCCGCAGAGTGGAATGAGATAATTTTAATAACTGTAAAGCTGCTAAAAATGAAAATCTGTTATATAATTGATGAAATTCATCAATAAGAGAAGCCTGCAAGGCTGAAAATATTTATTGCTAGTAATTCACAAGGAAACTGAATTAAAAACATATTTTTTTCTGTCACTTAGCTCATTTCACAAAAAGACACATATCACACACAAGGCAGGAAATGCAAAAGTGAAATCTCTTTGTGATACTTTAACTGAAGCACTGGAAACCACCACACCAAACTAATGTTACCGTATTGTTCTAAACCACATTTGCAACAAATTGATAATGGCACATGATGGATTTATGCGGTAGCGTTGAAGAAGCGTGCACAGGTACAAATGTGAAGTCAGCCGATGCAGATGTGGATGCGGGATGGGGGCAGGGTGATGCCAGGCAGACTCTCTGGAGAGTGTTGGCAAATCCCCAGATATTGATTGTATGCGGGAGCTTCTGGACACATACGTCCAAACTGATCCCCTTAAAGCCCCGGTGAGACACCGGAAAGTACAGGCAGAAGAAGACACTGGAGAGGTATTAAATTTCGTGACAAAGACATATGGACTGCCAAGAGAAAGACTGTGTCTCTCTGACAGTCTTATTGCTACTTGGTTTACCATACATAGCAATATGCAGTGCCGGATGACTGATTGCCCTGCAAGGGTTTATGGTTGTTGCAGCTGCGCTGTGTGCATGCGTGTGTGTGTGTGTGTGCTTTCCTACCAGTCAGAGACAGAGAGAGATACAGGTTTGTTTGTATTGACATAGCAAAGAAACTGCACCCTAGTCAGCAATACTCAGCAGGACAGTCAATCACTGGGCTGATGACCTGGATGCTCCTTTTCTCTGGGGTGCAAAACCTGCACATAAATAGAGATACACTCCACCCAGAGGATCACACGTCTGACAGAGGTTGTTTTTGTTTTTTTTATGTTAAATGCTACCAAAAAACAAAAACTTAATCATAGATATTGCAAAATTTCTTATTGTCTCCACTTTTTTGTTTTAAATGGCAACGTGGAAGCAATTTTGTTGCTTAACTCACCTGTATATACTTTTACAGTGAATTTCAGCTTATTGTTTTTTTTTTCCCAGACCAAAGATTTACGGTTTCAAATTATTTACCACGTTAGTTTTAACTGCAGCAATCAAATGTCAATAAAAAGCTCCATAAACTCACTGTGCACTACCCGCACATAAAAGTGTGCATGAGAAATTTATCTTTAGTTGGTGGAGACCAAAAATGGAGCTATAAGAGAATGAAATCTGACTCATATTAACTTGGAATACAATTCCACATGAAGATGCTGCTGCTCCATAACCTTTGGATATTTAAAGACGGTTTTTGTTTTAAGAGACTGTGATATTTGTAAGTAGTCAAAAAAAAAAAAAAGTTTCTGCAGCTTTTATTGTTTGGTTTTTCTTCTGGCTTTAAAACCCCATATGGTGAACTTAACATTAAATATTTGTGGGATTTGATAAATGTAGATACATTTGGTGGTGTCTACATGCAGAAATGGGTACATGGACTAAAGATAAAATAGCCAAAGACAAAGAAATGCACAATGTTCATCTTTTTTGGAAGGTTTCTTTCTCTGAAATCTACCTAGTGTTATGGGATGTGGGATGCATAGTGCTACATAAAATGTGTATAATGAACTATCAACATAATTGCAGAGCTTTACATTGCTCAGTGTATTTATCTGGTAGTGACTCTTTTGTTTGGGCAGGTAAGAGCCTTCCATTGGATTGGAGGTCTAGGTTCAGCAACGTTATCTGCCCAGACAATGAGGTCAGCTGACTACTTGAATGCACTGAATGACCAGGTTTTTCCATCAATAGATTTTTCTTCTCTAATGGAACGGGCATATTCCAGGATGACAATGCCAGGATACATCAGGCTCAAATTGTGAATGGTTCAGGGAGCAGGAGACATAATTTTTACACCACAGAATCGAGACTTTAACACCACTGGGAATCTTTGGGATGTGCTGGAAAAGACTTTAGTGGACTTATTCAGGTCTGACTCTCAAATCATCAATACTGGGAGATACTGGTGAAAACTTAACGTGATTCTGGATAGAAATAAATGCCCTGACATTGCATACGCTTAGTGAAATGATGTCACAGTGAATGCACGCTGTCATCAAAACTAAAAGGTGTTTTATGGCTGTGACTGACAGAAATTATAGTTCATGTCACCAGCTCTAAATCATGTTTGTAAGCAAATCTTTTAAAATTAACTTAAATCATTAAGTCATTAAAGAATATTATAACACTGGTAAATATGTTAATAATTACCCATAACAACTTAACATTGAGCAGTAATAGGTTTGAGTACAGCTTGAGTTTAGAATGTGTTGCAGTCTCTTGTGCACACTGTCAGAGGTCCACTGATGACATCATCGCAGAAAACGTGTTGCAAAAGCAACTTCTAGCCATAAATATGACAACTATGAAACAGCTTCACACTTGGCATTGTACTTCCTTTAGGTCAATAAACTCAGCGTGTGTGAAGCAGATTAAATGGATGTTGAGAAAAGTCAATAATATATTATTCATTAATTATTAATGAAGGTTGTATACTGCTGTTTTTGGCTTTTATGATAACTCTCCAAAACTACCACGAGACATAAGCGTAACCTTTTAGTTAGAGCAAAGAGGGTTGTATCTCTCTCTCTCTCTGTGTGTGTATGTGTATGTGTGTTTGTATAAATTTGAACTTGAGCTAAACAGGGTTAGTCCTTCAGTGAGCTGCAGTTACTTCCTCTGACCATCAGGTGGCAATGCTTTTCTTTCCTGTGCACTCTGAGGCCTTCAGCATTTCCACGTTGAGCTTTATTGTGTTGCCATCCATACATTACCAAGCATGCAAACCAGTGCCTATAGGCTGGAACGACAAAGGAAAGACCAATCTCAGTAATGGCTGCAATAAGAGAACAACAGCCGGTCAGATGCAATGTTTCCCTGTAGGATGGACCCAGAAAGCAATTTTTTGATCAAAATGAAGTTTTAAACTTGCTAAGTTTTGTTTGACAATAATCATAACGTATATCTGAATCTCATCTTATTCTGCTGCCTTAATATCAGTATATGCTGTGATTAATTAGTCTTCCACTCTTTAAACAAATAGATCCCTCAGGTGAGCTCACTGGTATTTTATGGTCAAGTATTGATCTGCTATTAACGACCCTGCAGGCTCCACCCACTTCTTGCTCAGCTGAGAGTAATGGTTATTGAGTGAGCTGTCGATGGTAAAGAAGGACACTGACCATGGTGGTGGTGTTAGTGGCCGGGGGGGTTGGGATAGCAGCGGCAGCAGCAGCCACCCTGACCTTCACCTTGCCTCCACACCAGCCCACAGATTTGATAAACCAGCAGCCATGGTGACCTCCGCCTGTGATCATCCCTCCGCTCATTTCTCCACCTTAACCTAACTCTTGATCACACCAAGCTTGGAAATGGGCCCTGCTTTTCAACACATCCATTAGGATGACTATCTTTACTCCTGTGGGCGGTGATGCAATATGAGAGCAATGCAATCATCGCATATGATCCAGTCTTGGTGAAGCAGAGGATTAAAGTGGACCCTCGGGCTAGTCCTCATGTTTATATGTTTGTGTTGTCAATAAGACAAGCCCAGCAGCTTCATATTACATTTGTTGTCCTAAAGCTTTAATCAAAGACCTTGTATACATGAAATGTTATTGTTGTTTGCCCACTGTTTGTTACATGGATGAACCTTGGAGGAGGAGGATTAAAAAGAATAGCGAGTTCAGAGACTGTAACCCAGGTCCAATAGCAGATGCCAAATGAGTAGATGCGAAAAGGAAATTTGAAGTTGTTGATGGAATATGGCCTCTGCTTGCGTGAAAATCTCACATATCTATTAAATGCGTGTGTTTTGTACCGGATTATGGATTTGCATGTTACACACGCATTTCAAAGGATTTTGTAAAGCAGTGGAAATAAATTCCCGTGGGACTTCTGAGATGCAGGGAGGGCAGGTGAATAATGGAGGTCAGGGTTAAAAAGGATGTGAGTGCAAATGTTTGGGAGAAGAACATCAGAGGAAGTGATAAGCAACACCTGGCTTGCTTAGATTATTCTACCAGCGGTATCTAAGAACAGAAAATACAACAAACAGATTAAAAAGAAATGCATAAATTGTCGCTAAATGTGTCGACTGTTAAACTCTCTACAGTGCACACACTAAGAAATAGAGGGACAAGAATGGACCTAAAAAGGTACAAGGGCTTTGTCGCTCCAGCTGTACCCTAGTGGAGTACAACATTGTACCTCTGAACCTAGGAATTTTGATTTTGTACGTTTGGGGTGATTTACTGTGGACCTTCAGAGGTACAAAATAAAAAATCAAAA
>JAVDPK010017257.1:0-13727 GCA_034780415.1 Cichlasoma orientale | reverse complement strand
TATATATTTCTGTGAGGCACATGGCCTGGTAAAGGGAAACTGAAGAAATTGGCTGAGTGGGGGAGAAAGGAAGGAAAAGGGGGTGAGGATCAGTAGATGATGAGTCTGAGATGAAAGACGAGCCTCTCAGGTGTCTCTGTAGTGCCTTCACGGTTTGTTCTGTTCCTCTTACCTGTCCTTCTTTTCGATAACACACACACACACGTAGACAAACACACACACACACATATTCACAGTATTGCCACCGCCGCCCTCATGTCTCCCCTCTACGCTCCCAACCGGGAGGGACACACCAAACACACAAAGAGACATGAGGCAACATCCACCTCCAGGATGGCAAAGTTTCTCCCCCACCACCCAGCATCCCCATATTCACAGGGGTGGCATCACAGGCTTGTGGGCTCTTTGTGTTCTCTTCTTCTGCTGCAGCGCTACGGGGAGAAAGTGACACTCTGAAGTCTTAATTGAGGTTTACCTGCTGTTTTTTTTTCCTCAGTGTTGTTGTGCGTTAAAGTGTGGTTAAACTTTATAATCAAGCCTACAGGGTTTACGGTGTGAAGCGCTGAGAGCGAGGAGCGTGTGATGACATTACAAACACGGTTGTTTACTGGGCTGCAAGCAGCACTTGCAGCTAGCTCGCTTACCTGCCCCTACAACAACAACACAACTCTGCCACATTCTCACTGTCAGTCAACAGCCCTCTAAACAAACCACTGAGTGTTCCCAGAAAAGGAATTTGAGTAGAATGCAACTATTTACTGAATCTTTGGGCATGCTTGAATGGCTCCCTCTCTTTTCACTTTGCACTCGGTCCCCCCATTTCATTGCTGTCTGTCAGTCTGTCTTTGCAAGATCTGGGAGGGACTGAGAGACTGATGTCTCAGCTCCTCCAGGATCCCACCAGGAACGCCTTTTGACAGTTGCAGGAGCAGCAGGATACAGCGCAAAGATGTTGCTGTAATTGCACCTGGTTGCGTCATGAAAAAGTAATAATTTGCTGTCAAGGACGTCAAGGTGTCAGTGTTCGGCAGGAGTTGATAAGGTATTGACTGCCTCCAGAGTGCTCACTCACTCACTCTCAGTCACACTCCTTTATAAAGTTGACTCCCTGAGAAAGAGGGAGACAGCAGAGGTTGGGGAACAGAGGAGGGAAAGAAGGAAGTGAAAGAGAAGGAGTGGGGGTTAAAAGTACCAAAGAAGTGAAATGAGCAAAGCAAAAATAGGCTAAAGACAGTCGGTGTGCATGCTCCGAGCTCCGAGACATTAATTGCACTCTGTTTGCCACTTCGCAAACCCCGTTCATTCATAATACATGCACAGATTGCGTTAAATTATACATAAGCGATCAACAGGCTAAAGCACCGTGGCGTGCTCTCCCGGTAAGTTGAATAATACACAATTACCACCTGGCTCACTCTTCCATTCACTTTGATTACCGTCACACGGGTCATAACTCACCGCGGAGTGACTCTCACAGCCTAGAAACAAAAAAAAAAAAAAAGAGAAAGAAAAAAAAGGGGCGACTTCTCGTTGTGAAAGTGACCCCGTTGTTCTCTTGAACCTCCATCTTAAGAGTGAACACAAAGCCTCACGGGAAGTTTCAACCTCTACTAAAACCAAATACACAGGTGTGCCTTTGTGTGGGGGCTGAGGATGTCTCCAACGATACTTGGAAAGACTTAGAAAATGAAGTTTGGATACAAAATACTAAAGAATACTTTTTATGATGCTTTAGTTTTAGAAGTAATATTTGGTGTGGAAACTTTTTCCTGTTAAAAATATTAAAAACTGTCAAAATCCTTATTTAAGTCTAGAAGTGACCTACAAAAGGAGCTTTCCATCTAGTTAAGCTATAAATGGGTGCATTTTTAATCCAAACCGTCATCTTTTTCTAATTGTAACCAAATAGATTTTGGAACCTAAACGCACCCAAACCGTGAGTGAAAACAAAAGTGAATACTGGGTGAAATTCCGCACCGATGTTGTCACACAGATTTTAAAACTATTTTTAATTGGAGACACTTCTACGTGTAATTTCAGGAAAGTCCACTTGGTTCTGTTTAGGTGGTAATGAACAAACCAGTACAATCATTTAGTGTGAGGACTCGTTTGAGTATTTTATTGATACATTTACTGATTGTTACAAACCACAGTTGGTTTTTATTACCAGCTCACTAGCACGCACCGTGACCTCAAACATGATTAACCAACCTTTATACATAGAAGATGACGGATAGATGGTGATCAGTTCTGGGGCAGGCCTCACTGACTCCTAGGTTGGGCAGATTCTCCTGGTACCAATGAGACAGCATGAAAAAGAGGGAGGGAATGGGATAAGTAGCTATTTATGTAACCATAAGGGGAATATATGAAGTTTGCTCCAGCTCCTGAGGTTCAGATATATTATCTTAAAATAAATAAAATAAAATACGCAAGCCAGATTAATGAATAGGCAGCCTTTAAGCCCCTGAACACCAAGTTGCCCTTGGGGTACATCCATACTGACACATTTGGTTTTTATTCATGTAACTTTTACTATTTTTACACCTTACACTCACACTACTCCAGCTTTATTAGAAGCCCAAAAGCTGTGGCTGTTGGAAATGTTACCGACCACATTTTAGTTCAAAACTGCAGGTTTGTTTTAGTCCGGACAGCCAAAAAATGCAATCTACAGGAACAATGATGCAGAATCACTGATTTACAAAAGTTCAGTTGAAACATTTCAGGTGGGCTTACATACCTTTTGCATCAGTACTCTTCTAATTACCACCGCTTCCTCTGGTGATGGATAATGCTCCTGGTTCTGCTGTAATATGTTGCTATATTTGCTTTTTATATATATATATATATATATATATATATATATATTTGCTTTGCAATGATAAGATTTCCAATGCCATGACCCTCTACACTGGTGCATTACTTTCAGTTGTAGTGGTGCCAAAGCTGCCAGGTACACCTGAAGTATAAAGAATTGAAAACTCAAAACCTTTCTGTGATTCTGACTCTGATTAAAAAGTTTTGTCATAATTTTGAATTATAAATTGCAGAGCATCTGAATTTGAAAAAACCGATGGAAACCTGTGGTCTTCTTCAGAGGCAGGAGAGGGAAAAGCTGAACTGCACGGAGGAAATCGATGATTTGATGAGCTCAACAACCACTCCAAACACTCTCGCGCTGAATGTGCAGACACTGGCATCCTGTGCTGCAGAATTTCAAGGCAAATCATTTGTCATCACTAACCACCCACCTGGAAGTAAAAGTAATCTTTGCCTGGTGAAAGTCAGAGGCTTTTACTGCTGTTGGAGCTGTGAAATATAGCCACCTTGTGCTTTTCTTTTGTGGTTCAGAAATGTAACTAGCCAATCACGCCTCTTACGTTTACTGTCGTGCAATTTGGCTGCAAATGGCTGCACGGAGCAAATGCCAATTTAGTAAGTAAGGCTGATGACCAGAGTCAACCACAAAAACTACAGATGCTCGACAGCACAAGGCTGTTGGCTCAGCACGTCAGAGTAACTCCGAAAGTAGTCGTTAACAGGTGCTGGCATGCTGGCTACTACAGGGATCAAACCTGCAGGTTTCCTTTACAGGACAGTCTATTTCCCTTCCACCCAGCTGCTCTCTGATCTTTGACCTACTGCTCCATCTTTGATCAGGCACAGGCCTTCTGAAGTGGGATGACGCCCGGGGCTCGAGCTTTAATATCGAATATTTTAATATTGAACTTCCCTCCATCTCTGGCCATTTTCATCGTCATAGGTAGATAAAAACCGATTGCTCGTGGCACCTGAAGCGTCCACATGTGTGAGAAGAAAAAACATCTGCTTCAATCTTTGCTACTTGCCTTTCAAGTGCGCCTGCCCGGCTTAAGCGTTAAGGGGGAATGCCCTCTCATTCAGAGCCGGGCTGACGTAAGATAAAAGCGCTCACTGAGAGTAAAGTGAACAGTGCAGCAATGGAGTAGATATCTGTCCTCATTGTCACTTAATGAACCATCAATGGAGCAGCTTGGACCAGCTTATAGACTTCCCATTGTTGCACAGGGGCTCCCAGGGTTGATAGATTCAGCGTTAAGGGTCAGGATTTGTGGAGCTAGAGGCACAATCCTTCGGATATTTCCCAGAGATCTAAAAGCCGGTTAATCAGCTCCCCCCTTCATGATCTCCCTCGCTGTTCATCTTCCCATGGACGAGTTCTATCATGCTTTATACCGCTAGCCTCCGCGTGCTTTCTCTGCCTTTCTTCTGCTGTGTTTGTGTTTGGGATTTGCCCAAGTGGCCCCCAGATCAGTTGACCTGACCCCAGCTTGGCGGAGAATGGTTCAGGTCTTAGCTGAAGCCTCTCTTACATTTTAATCAGAGCCCTCCGGTTTTCCGCTGCCACACACGCAGAAACATACAGAACTTCTTTTTGTTGTTGTTTTTACTCAGATAAATTATCAGCACGCCAGTTGTTGTGCTCCTTCTCTTTAACCTGTACTTTTAAACTGTGGTGAAGATGAACTAATCTCTCGCAGTGCCTCCTGTAATTAAGCTCGCTGTTTTTATTTCTCTTGGATCACCTTGCATTAAAAATTTCCCCCTGGATACCCCCCCCCCCCCTCGTCTGACTGCATCTCCCCCTTCCTGTGCTGTTTGTCAGCTGAAGTGATTGCCTCCCTCTTCCACCCCCTCAGTGGCATTTAGCTATTCTCATTTGCATGTACATGCCCTCGCTGTGCGGCCCGTGGGCTGGCGAGATTGATCAACAATGCCACGCCGTGTTTTATTACACGTCAGTCGGAAAGATGGGTACCGTACGCCGTGTGTGAGAGCATGCAAATGTGCGTCTTGGTGGGTAAGCATGTTGTGTTGGTTGTGACGCTCACAAATAAAACACTGCATTGAGCTCATATGTCACTTCAAGATTTTGACAAACGTATATACACACACGGCACACCTGAGACCTGGTTAAAAGGTATTGAAAACACACACATCATCTTGGACCCTGTGGGAGTTGATGCAACTGAACATGTATATTCTTGCTCGGTGAAGCCTGTGTTTACGGCTGTACTTTAGCGTAGCCTAAGCCTTCATCTCCACATATTACATACTGAGCTGACAGATATTAATATGCAAAATAGGAGGATGCTGAACAAAATGCTGATAATTAAGCGAAGATGTTCTGGGTAGAATCGCGCTTAAGAGTGTGCATGTGGGACCCAGCACATGGTAAGCCATATGCCTCTGCGCAGTTAGCGCTATCCTTTGGGGTAGAGGGGGTTGGGGCCTGTTTCCATAAAGGCACAGTACAAATGGAGCCTGGGAGACATGAACTGTATCCTTATCGTGTTTTTATAGAGCCATCACAGAAGAAGGATGATCATCGAGGAGTAAGATGCTGCTTTATGTGAGACCTGCGCAAAGGTCAAAGGTCACTAGGATCTCCTCTTTCTGACATCACCGAGTGTCACTTTATGAAAACCGATGCCTGTGTTATATCTCACAAAGACGCATCTCTCGTCTCTCAGGTTGGCTGCCTTACCCTGCAGCTCCTCCTTCCTTCCCTCCCCTGGCTGATCTCTCCTTCCCTCCCCAGAGGGGGTGAGGGAAGTAGGGAGGATTTTCGTGCTGCCGGGGGCGACAGGCTCTCTGTGCCATCCACTTACACAAACGGCAGGATCAGCGCTGCACACAAGAATAATTAGAAGATAATGGGTAGTAATGCAGCCCGATCTGTCCCGATTATCTCCTGGCACCAACCGGCACAGCGCCATCTGGTGCCAGATCTCGGGGCAGCGGCTGCTCTGCCACATGAAAAGAAGGTGGGCTTAGGCTTAATCTCACACCCCATTCTGTTATTGACTGTCTGTGTGGTGCTGTATTCAAAAGTGAGCGTGTGTGAGAGTGTGTGCGCATGTGTGTCAGTCTCTGTCTGCTCCTCTGAGTTGGTTGATATATATCACAGAGAAAAAGTGAGCTTGCATTTATATTACATGCATAGGTGACAGGCGGTGTTGCTGAGTGTCTTGGTGATCGACAGTAAAGCAGAGTGTTGTTGAGAGCCCGGTGTGAGTTTCTGCAGTGCTGTTACATGGACAAGTGTCTGTCATGCTGGGCTCTCTTTCTCAGCTTAACTCCCACCCTGCGTCTTCTTAACCAGCCTCTCTCCCACAGCTCTGGGCCAATTCAATATGACAGTCCATTGTATGGCCAGTGTGGCCTGAGGTTTAGTGCGTTAAGGCTTCTTTGTGCTTTGTGTTTACAGGCGCTTTATGTCGCCGACAGAATTCAAAAGCCCCTCGCACACCCCGCACCTTTGCACAAACCAAACGGCCTAATTCTCGTAATGCCTCTGCTATTATCTGTTAGACTGAACAGAAGCACGTTGCTTTATCAAATCATCCTGTCACGTACTTCCCAGACAGCCGGTGCCATTTAGGAGAAGTTCTGGTTTTGCACTGTGATAGAGGGTTGATTTGTACTGTGAGGGAGGGGGAAAGCACATGCATTGCCGTCCTAACGGAGGAGACTCGGGCGCACCTCAACTGACGGCGGTCATCATTTTTTATTTATTTTAAGAAAAATGCGAAGCATTCGCTCATTTCCACTCGTCAGAAGTTGCTTTTGCTTCTCACGGTTTGATAACGCCGTAACCAACATTTTATATAATTTCCTCACATTGCACAGAGCATTGCAGCCTAGAAACCTCAAAACTCTACTCAGTAAAGTTGATTTTGTATTCAGCTTCTTTGGATTAAATAATACCTTAATTTAACAGCTATATGACACTAAAATAAATTAGGTACAGTCTACCTAAGATTTATCAATACGTTAGAAAAATACTCGATTATAAGTGAGGGAATTGGCTCTTGGCAACATGTTCCTACAAATATTCAGTGGCACTAATTGACCGTAATTGACCATAATTAAATTATTGGGTAAAACACTCTTGCACCTGGAGGTTCCCTTTGCAACTCCCTTTCCTACATTATTTATTTATTGCCCTTTATAAGAGAAACAATATCTGAACAGAGAGAGCAAGAGGATGAGATGAAGTAAAGGTCCTGCTGGCTGAGGTATGCACCCTAACCACTAGGCTGTACAACATACACTCACCCCAAAATTTGTACGTTCAGGCAGATCAAATCCATTTATTTGTATTTCACTTTATGAGTTATATACATAGACTGTATATAAAAGAGAGACATAGCCACTGTGATGTCGCCCACTGAAGTCCAGCTTTGAAGCTTCAAGTTGAGCCTTGATGTTCGTTTCCGTCATGGCGTTTTGCACGCGTGCATGGCACCATCTTTTCAAAGACAGTGAAGGCCCAGCCTAAATCACACTCTGAGTCAATCATTGTACTGCACAAAAGGAACTTCATGTTGTATTAGATGAGATTTAAAGCTAGTGACTCAGATTATAAAGATCTTGGGAAAATATTTAGAGATTAAGTTAGCAGTGGGGTCAGTTTCTCATAGCGTTTCATGTGCTAGTACAGGCCCATGCTCATGCCCTGCTCTGCTATATGAATGCCATTTTACTCTGTTAGGTGGTTATTAGTCAACATGAAGACATCATGATATGTGATATAGATAAGAACATACTATTTAAGTGTTGTGGATATCAAATAGATGCTATTGTCGTGAAATTAAAATGATACAGTGATTTTATAAGGTGTTTTAGGTGTATAAATGGTACTCATGAGTCTTTTTAACCCTTTGGTAGGTGGTTGCCAGGCAAGATGATGATGATGTCATAGTATGTGGGACCTAAGATGTACCTGTGTGCCGAGTTTGGTTGCTCAACTCCTGATTGTGTGGAAGGAGTTTGTGGACAGACAGACATTTCATGCATTATAGTAAAATTTGGGCTTCTTTTCACAACCAGAGGAGTACACCCCCCCCCCCCCCCCCCACCCGCTGCTTATTAGAAAGACTGCAGCTTTAAGGCCGCACTGGATTTGCTTTCAGACCTGGACGCTATAGATATGCTAACATACTAAGGTTAAATTTGAATAATTTGCATCATTAAACAAGAACATCTCAAAATTTCAGTCAAAATATAACTCATATGTAGCAGAATAATAACATATGTGCTGTTTACTTATGTGAATTATCATGTTACATACACACACGTGCACACATATATGGTGTGCATATTTGGGGACACCGGTACTCCTATAATGTAACATTAATAAAATGTATTTCTTTATCTACACCAGTGGTTCCCAAAGTGTCGGCCGAAGGTACTGCTGGCGGCCACAGTAATAACAAAAATTCATTATTTTTTTAAACAGTGATCTACACTAAGAATGCATATCGACTATACTGGGGTTTGTCATTTTTCTAAGTCAGCATCTGTGACCAGAAGACCACTGTACAACCCCTAAAAGAAAAGTATGAAGAGGTTGCATGTCAGGAGACCATGTCACCTTTTAAATTGCCCTCATAGACCACAGTCACTTGCAATTTGGTACAGTTTGGATAGTTCATAGTTTAACCTCACCCGGTGCCAGTTCATACGTCTTTCTTTACCCTTCTTCCGTCCCACTAATTTGCTCTCCATACACAACCTGCGCTGTTTATTGAGATGCTAACTCTCTTTATGAGCACCTAATCCCGGGGCAGGGAGGATAATTTATGAAGCATTTACATGAAGAAGCCCGGCTAATTGGAAGCATGTGTCTGCGTAAGCCTCACCAGTGCAAAGGCACACTGCAAATGAGCAGGCTAGGATTCTCACCGCCTGTAACATAACATAGTAATCATTGCTTCACTTCAAAATAAGAAGATTCTCCATGACTCTACAAGCCAGTAAAGTGTGCACTGTAGTGGTGCCATATGTCAAAGAGGCCGAGCTATCAGTAGAGAGTCTGGGAAGCTGTCTTTTGTTTGCTTTGACACGTACGGAGGCAGCATTCTTCTCAGGCTAACTGCCCCATCAGCAGAGAAATGAGCCGTCGGAGAGGTACTCGACGCCGTCTCTTAAGGCTTGACCTCCTGCCACGTCCAGGGTGAGGTCAAAGGTCGGTTAGGCTGGTCTTTGCCAGTGGGCCAAGAGGGCACTGGCCATTTTGATGGAAGATGACACCCTCCGCTCTTCATTTACTGCACCCCAGCTTCCGTGGCCCTATTCTCTCCAAACCGAGCCTTCCTCAGAACACCCCCATCCTCATTTACATCAGGTCGTTTGTTATGACTTTATGATTATATATGGGGCTTTGTCTGGCTGTGCATGTACCTTCACCACTCCCAGCTGGTCCCCATTAATAACAGGGCCCCGGTGTAGACAGAGCCGGAGAGACGGAGGAGCTTGTTAGCGTCATAGCCGAGCGCAGGGGCTCAGCATGTGAGAGTGGAAGGGCCGACAGGACAGGAGGGAGATGTACAGTGCACACACAAACACAAACACACACATACACACAGTCACCTGGAGTATCTTTTTACACTCCAACAACAAATTTGAAGTACATGACATGATGTCCAGCATTTGTCCTAGCAATTGCACAAAGCCATCATGGCGTATTTCTGTGGAACTATATGTGTAAATGTGTCAGTCTGCCTGTGTCTGTGTGTGTGTTTGTGGGCCACTGGGCATGTGTTGGGGTGAAATCATAATGAGGCTGACTGGACGGAGTGGGCTGCCATGCAGACGGGCTCCATTGTGGGTCCCAAACGGCGGCAGAAGCCCCTAAAATCTGCGTCCCTGATCTACGCTCCAGGAGTCGGTGGGGAATAAAGGCGTGGAAATAGGATTTATTTAGCACGCCTCATCAAAAGGGAATTAGCAGGGTTTGGGGAGGGAAGACGGGGCTCTGTTTAGAGCTAGGATGAATGGCAGGATCATCTCTGTAATCCCGGGCCCCCTCCCCTCCTCTCCTCATGCACCCAAGAAAAAGAAGAGAATCACCCACATTAGCTCTGAAAGTGCCTTCTGTACCCTCAGTCTGAACCTCAAACCAGCGATCCAGAAAGAAAAACAGTTTGTAAGATCTTGGCAGGTGAGGTTAAACCACAACACCTGGATCCTTTCTTCCTTTTTTCCCACCCATCCCTATCTTTTAATTCCTCCTCTCCCTTCAAAACATGGCCGCGAAGCTGTCAGACGTGATGATAGCGAGGCTGACGGCACAGAGCTGGCGCACCAACATGCAACAAACAACGAGCGAGCGTGTAAACTAAAGCAAACAAAGCCCCTCTCCGCTCCTCCAAAGGCAGGATCCCTCCCACCTGCCACCCTGCGCCGCTGATGAAACATACAGTAACAGAGAACAGCCATTAAATGGGCGAGCAGTAAAATCGGGTTGTACAATTTGAGGGGGGCTTGTTGTGGCACATCCCGCTCCCAGTCTCTCGTACACACATGCGCGCACACACACACAAAAGCTTGTTCATTATTATCCCTGCTCGTGTTTGTGTTTTTCGACTCCTCTGCCTGAGACATGGCGGCATGAGGGGGATTTGTTACCTGGGAAAAGGTGACAGGCTAAAGGGTGCTTGACTGGCAAATCTCTGTCAATGAGGCAATAAACTCAAGTTTTGCTCAAGTTCCAGGCAAATCTCATCGACATTCCTCTCAGTGTTTATATAATCAGATTTGGAGGGGGTATCGATAATTGACAGGGAGCTCAGTTTCCTGGAGTTGGGCAAAATAAGGTGTAAGTATCCATTTTTAAAATGTCACAGTACAAAAAAAAAAACAGTTGTTTTTATTTCTGATGATGAGCTGCAAATGTTTCCTGGTCAATGTCTTAATTTCTCCCTTTTCAAAAAAAAAAACTACCAAGCCACCAAGGCTTAAATGAGGCTAAAGTCCACACATTTAGACAAATGAAGTTTTAATTGTGCTAAAATATGCAACAGTATTAATCTACATTTTCTGCTCCCAAGGGCTCGTCTCAATCCCTCGCCGCTTCTGCCGCCTCCTCCTCCTCCTCTTCTTTCTCCTCTTCGTCTCAGCAGCAGGGCTGATATAATGGTCTTGGCCAGAATAAGCAATGTTACTGTGCCCATATATATCTCATCGCCTGGGTAATTCCAGCTCAGTTTATGTGTTCTTGAAGCTGCGTCGGGGCCCCGGCAGACCCATAGCTCCTTTATGTAACACCCAGGAGAATCTGCCCCCTGCACAGGTACAGGCCTGGGAGAAACAAACACCATCAGTAACCTGTCTGCTGTACACGAGGCTGCTGGGCCCACCTTCACCCCTCCTCCTCCTCCTCCTCTGCCTCCAATCCATCCGTCCTCTCTTTTCTCTTCTCCCTCCATCTCTGCACCCCGCAACCTAATCATCGCCGGCCTCCATTCCCATGATTTATCACTCCGCACGCTGCTGAGAACCAATAGATCAGGTGTGCAGCAGGGAGCCCTGGAGGCAGAGAGGGACAAGGGATGGGGATGGTTGGTGGCAGGGGGGCCGGATGGAAGTGGAGGGGACCTGGAGAAAAACCCACCTAAGATGAAGTGCTCTGTGACGCAGAGCAACATCACAGCTCACAGTCGGCGTCCTTTGGTTCCTATGAGCACATTCCTCTTTCTTTCCTTTACTCCATCTCTGTGCAGCCCTCTCTCCAGTGTCCTCCTCTGTGTCTGTGTTGCTCGCATCTTTTTTCTTTACGGATACCCCCCCCCCCTTTCTTGTTAGAGCCCTCACTGTTACTCCATAAGGAGCACATGGATAATTTCCACAATTAGCTTGGATCAGCGGCCTGTCCTCAGTGATCACCGATATGGAACAAGGCCACGGCCAAGATTGTAGTGCAAATGCTCTCCCCCGGCCCGCCTGTGATTTAACCAAATAAAACCCCTGAAGTTCTCAGAGAAGACATGACCTCAGTGTTCACAACGGCAGCTGTTTGGCATAAACCCACACAATCAAGGTGTGCGACCACTGACCATAACACAAGGTCACCAAAGATCTACTCGAGCAAGAAGCCTATCAAACCTGATAACGTGTTCATCTTCCAATCCAGTCATGCGCTTGTGATCGGCCGTGCTGTTCTTCGGGTGTCCCTGTGATATTGGATCATAGAGAGTTTTACTAGCTGTAAATCCTCTAAATTTTACCAAAGTGAAAAATATGTTGTAATACATGATAGACATGGATGAAAAATGCGAAATAAAGAAGGAATGATAATGTTGTCCTTCTGTAGGACAGCTAAAGCCAAAGTAAACACAATTTCAGACACCTCTGTGACTTTACACTCTCATCAATGCAGCGTTTATTTTTCAGTTTAAATCCAAACGTAGTTGTACAGTTGGTGCTTTAAATGCAGTTTATTAATTTTATTTTACATCATCTGTGAATTTGAATAATGGGCAGTTTAACACACGGCCAAAAGTGTTTCTCCACATTGAGTCAGTCCACTGTCAGTAAAGGAACTCATCAGCAGCTCCGTCTTTCTAAGCAGGAAGACTCTGAAACTGACTATATGTCAGATCTCCGATGAGATTAACATTAACATAACAACTTGCAACTCAATGCATCAAGATGAAAAATGAAGGGAAAACATTGTTGCCTTTTTTTTGGTAATTTTCTTTACAATCTTTGCAGAGCCATCCGATGTGTGAGACTGCACCCTTTGGGGGAACTGGTTCTGCCACCCTGGCTATATGTTTGACAGCCTTGGTGTAAAATTTTGAAAATAATGCTCACCACAAATTCCTAAATTGTTTTATTTTGTTTGAAATAAAATCCAAAGACCTTCATGACACTAAACTTAGAATTAGAATAAACTGAGAGCATTTCAGTGATTATAGTTGGTATAAAAGTTAAATATGTGACTATAATCATTATTTTTCTTGATCAAGGAGTTGCTGAATATCCTAAATGAAGCCCAAAATGCTCTTGGTAAATAAAACAGACAACTGTTTCATTATTTGCAAATCATTTTGTACCTAAAGTTTTTGTAGTTTACATCCATTACAGTTTGGGTAAAAGTGTATCAGCCAGCATTGTTTGTCACACTGAACTGAGTTTTTACACCAAACTCCTTCGTCCTCAGGAAACAGAATAAATCCTCACTTTTAAAAGTCACGCAGGTACATGAGGCACTTGACCTATTGGCCACCTGGTCTCTGTGTCTGCAGCATGCACATGGTGTTTGTCCTTAGAGAGCACACTTCATTACAAACATAGATTGGATTATGTCTTCCAAAACAGACTGACCGTGTCCAATCACTCTAGTCCATCTTTGAATGAAGAATATTCACCTTATGTCTGGACTGGTGGGTCGAGAACGTTGACGCGCACACACATGCTCAGAGACCGGCCCTCCTGGGGACTGCTACACAGGGCTGATGGGGGAACAGCGGGGCATGAAAAGAAGCAAGGGGTGGGGGGGACGAGAAAGAAAGAGAAATGTCTTTTAAATGACATTCCCATTGTGAGCTGGAGCAGGACGATGGCACTTTGCAAAACTGCTAACAATGAGCACGGTATAAATCCCTTATCCTACGGGGGCCCGGCAGCATGCTCACCATTACCATAGTCATTTAAATACAGTAATCTCATTTTCTGCCTCAGCCGAGGGGGCATGCTAAATTTCCCAGTGTGAAGGGAGGAGGGAGGGGAATGCACAGCGTTCAGGGCCAGCAGGATTAGGAACTTTTCCCAATTTGTATGTGTGTGTGTGTCTGAGTTTATGGGGTTGTAGCAGAAACACACACACACACACACACACACACACACACACACACACACACACACACACACAAAAAAATATATATATATATATA
>JAVDPK010017256.1:0-13732 GCA_034780415.1 Cichlasoma orientale | reverse complement strand
CATTTATCACATACTCATAGAAATCTTATTTAAATCCTTAATTCCACATGTGAACACACATCTGTGGGCTTCACACATGCTCCGACGTTGTCAGGCATGCATACAAGCACGTGGGGCCATACAAACTACTGAGCACCATTTTGAGTTGCTATAATGAAATCTGGGCAAAATGGATTAGCCTGCTGCACAGTTTTTTTCACTTTGTTTTTTGGGGTTGAAATCATTTGGTTGGTATTGGTATTTTTCCTTCTCTGGTAAGATTTTGTGTGTGTGTTTGGTGGCTGGTGTTTCTTTGAGTGCTGCTTGACTAAAGCTCAGTCCACCAGATTCAGATTCAGATCCGATTTGTTCTAGACATGTTAAAAAATTTAACATTCAAATAGATAGAAGGTAACTGTTTACCATTTAAGGAGCTACTTACATGAGGTCACCGAGCTGCCAGCACTAAAATTGATTAAAAGTGTAGTTAGTGTACTTTAGATTGTAACAAAAACTGAAAAGTTACTGTTTTGCAGGTTTATAAGCTGATATGTGTTTGCAGGGACAACTGCTGTGGCACCACTGATGCTGTGGCACCACTGCGCTAACTGCTGCTGGCTTCATTGGAAAAATCTAAAAAATAAATAAATAAATAAATAGCACCATTACAGGAATGAAGAGCAGCTGTGAAAGTAATGACCTTACATTTGGCTTCAATTGTGGGTGAGAAAATCTACACAAAAGTTACTTATGCATGCAAATTGTGAATGAATGCAGAGTTCTATAGTATGTACTTTATACCCATTAGGACCTAGCTAAATTAGCCTAACTTGCTAGCTTTCCCTTGGGTGTGTTATAAGCCTCGCTTGTGTTCAATGATGAATATTTGTATTTGCTAAGTATTTGGTTAATGAATTGTCAGCAAGTGTTGTTTTATTTCTAAATCAGTTTTTGGGATTTACTATTATGCTTTTGAATTTGCTTGTCTTCTGTTATGTGCAGTGTGTATCCTTCTCTGTGTGTGTGCCCCCAATTAACTTTTGGTTAATTGGGGATTTTTGGAAAAACCAAGATGGTCTACTGTGGTTGTGGTTAGGATTCTCTTCTAACCCCCTGGATGGAAAAAAGAAAGTGTCTGCTTTCCCACAACAAAATCTAGAATCATTCTCTCAGGCAGGCTGCATCTCTGTTTCCAATCCAGGTGGGTCCAAGCTTACCTGGAGAACAGCTGTCCTTTGGATTTAGGTTGCCACAGCTGCTTCTGTCTCTTCATGCATTCCCAGAATGACTCAGTGATGTTGTTATCAGTGCTTTGTGTGGCCCACACCATCTGTTCCAGGAGTCCTCGTGCTTATTAGTTTCGGATCGTTATCATGCAGCAGAATTAATTTTTGGATGGATTGGATTCCTTCCTGGTGGCATTGCGATGAGTAACAATCTAATGTAATCATTCACAGAACCAAACCACATCTCCAACTCCTTTTGGAGAAATACAGCTCCAAATCTGCCAGCAACTTTTCTGCAGACGCTCATCCTCGTGGCGCTCGCCAGGTGTTTTTAACAAAGTGTTTTCTTTCAGATCTGCAACTGTGTTAAACTCGTTAAGGCGACACTGGGAAAGGATGAGCATATCTAGGGGCAGACGTATGTTCCAAATAACCTTCATATATACAGTTTGCTTCACATAAAGCCTTCAAAAAAAACCAAAAAAAAACAAGTTGCTGCTTAGCAGTTTACCACTTCTCTCAGAATTGTCTGTTTTCCTGTATCGTATCATTCTGTTAACTGGCACGTACGACTGAGGTGTGGCCATCTGCTCAGTTTGTGATTGAGCTCCTTTCAGCTGCTCTGTGAAAGGGTTTTTTTCTTTAATCTTGGCAGTGTTTTGCTTTTGTGGAAGAGGAAGTTTCCCAGTGTTTCCCATGCAAAGACATTACTGTCGAATGTCCCGCTGTTGGAGAGACTCTGACTCTCACTGTCATGGACTGCAGCTGGTGACAGAAGTCGTTTTTCTGCAAGTGAGAGCGCCACTCTGACTCCAACCTGTCGCAGGTGAAGAACAGGTTCATGTGCCACTACAGAGAGTTCCCTGAGGCTAGAGAGCAAGAACTTCTGTCACCAGCTGCAGTCCAGGATGGCAGAATCAGAGTCAGTCAGTGGGACGACAGACACACTAGAGAGATCGCTAATTACTGCTTTTTTATTTATTGCAAAAACTATATATAAATAGTATTATTTTAAAATTAATTTAAAGAAGCCTGTGTGCACCTCCTTTTGCACCCATGCACATGTGTATTTGTCCTACTCTGAGGAAAATGCACATTGCTCATATCATCTGAGGCTTTTACCCCAGGAAGCAGTCCTGTATTGATTGACAACAGAATATGTACCTGTCATAAGCCTGGAATAAATCAGCCAGGCCATAAAAAAATCTATATTTATATCAGTGAGTTGTCCTTGGATCTGTCTGTATACACAAAACCAGCAGGTTGTCTTGAAGACCTGTTTTAGAAATGCGGTGCATTTTTATGGCATTGAAGGGGATCTGTGGGCCTTTTATTTCTGCCTTACTTTCTGTTGGATTACATATTGAACAGCTGTGTTTAACAGATTTACAGTGTGAGACTAAAACACTCAGAGCTCATCTGCATCACACACGAGCTCTGAGTCTCACCCCTGTTGCTCAGTTGAGGCAAATGAAGGTAGACACACCAAGCGACGACCGTGACAGTCAAAAGACTTCCTTCACTTTGATCTTTCTTGCCTTTCTATCGCTTTCTGCATCATAACTCTAAAGCTTATGCAGCTGATTCTAAACTGCATAATTTAATCAACACCAGGATTAGAAATCTGTCTCTAAATAAGCTCTTGCCAAACGGAAAACTGTGTTTGACCTCTCCTGTCCGCTGCGTGGCTGTAAGCTGATCACACAGTTGCCATATGCTGAAACTGTATCTCTGTGTATGTTTGTGCATTAATTTGTTTGTGCACTCGGGACTTACTCGCTAATTGCATACTTACACGGCTATCTGGGATATGAGAGACACATCCGTAAACCAGTACGCAGTGTACACAAGCTCTAATTACACAATATTGCATCTGAGATTATTAAGGAATGAAATGATAAAAACCTGTCAGTGCACTGTACACCTCAGTGCATTGAGTATTCTTGTAACTCAGCATGGCTGTAGAGGATTTGACAGCACTCTCCCAGTTTTACATTTCAAAGAGCACCAATGATAACCTCCAGTTTCAAGGATGCTACCAGAAACATAAACATGTTTTTTTTTGTGTTTGTGTTTTAACAAAAGTATTGCATTCACTGTTTAGAAATTACAGACATTTTAATGCGTAGTCCCCTGTTTTTTTGGAGGCCCAAAAGTCATTAGACAAGGCCCATAAAAGACAACTAAAGTGCATTATTGCCAAATTCTTTGCTTGCTTAAGAAAAAAAACCCTCTAATCAACTCAAGAACAATCTTGAGGAGGTCGATGAATTCATGAATGAAGATACAGAGGGTTTACAACAATCACAATCACTGGCTCCTCTCAAGAATAGGAAGGCCAGATTAGAGTTTGCTGGAAAACATCTAAAAGAGTCTGGGGGGAAAAAAAATCGTTGGACAGACGAACCGCAGATGAAGTCAAACCAGAATGATGGGAAAAGTACAGAGAACAAAAATAACATTAAACATGGAGGAGGCGATGTTATGGCTGCCAGTTGAACTGGGTCACTAGTGTTTATTGATGATGTCAATGCTGCTGGAAGCAGCAGGATGAATTCTGCAGTGTGCAGGGCTATACTCTCTGCTCAGACTCAACCAAATGCTGCCAGACTGATTGAACAGCGCCAACGGACAATGACCCGAAGCATCCTGCAAAACCACCCAAGAGTTTCTTCAATGGCCACGTCAGTCACCTGATCTCAACCCAATTGAGCATGCTTTTCGGTTACTGAAGACAAAACTAAAGGCAGAGAGAGCATTTGGTGATGCCCATGGGTTCTAGACTCCAGGCAGTCATTGACTGGAAAGGATTTTCATCCAAGTATTAAAGTAGTCCTTATATTTAAAAGGATGTTGGTTTGTCCAATTACTTTTGAGCATTTGAAAATGGGGGAAATGGACTGTAATTCCTAAAGAGTTATTGCAGTACTTTTGTAAAACCTGTTAAATCAAAGCTGGAAGTCTGCACTTCATTCACATCTAGATTATTGGATTTAAAATCCACTGTGCTGGTGTACAGGCAAATAAATAAATAAAAAAATGTGTCAGTGTCCAAAAAGATCAGAAAAGCACACTCTGACCCATACGCTGCATTCGCTTGCCTCTGGCTGACATTCACCCAACACAGCAGGTGATCGGGACTATCACTGAAATGTTGTGGTGGATGTTAGCCGTGAGAAATGTATTTTCTCCCGCGTGGAGTACAGCTGAGAAGGTTCAAAGGTTTTTCCTTTTTTTTTTTTAATCACACTTGCGAACTGGAATAAAAGTCTTTGAATATGCGCGGCGTTGATTGACGTAGTGTAACAGTAAGCCGTGTGTGAGGCTTGATGAATCACGTTTCATTTCGAGAAAGAGCATATGCAGTGCCTTTCTGAGATTTATGTCAGTGTATCATAGCAGATGCTGGAGAAGCCAATTTACGCCTGTCTCGGTTTCTTTTTAAATTGGTTCTTTCTTCACCCGACATCCACGGAATGATTGAAGTGGAAAAAAAAAAAAAAAGCGAAGCGCGTGCAGCAGTCGTTACCTCTCCAGTGGCGTTAATGATTAAGGAGAGTTTTGGCGTTTGCTCAGCAAAACAGTTATTTGGACAAGTTCCCCTCGCAGAGATGCGGGGCCCATTAAATCTGAATCCACCTCCTTTCAGAATAATTCATCACTCATTCTGTGGGGCTTTTTTTTTTTTAGTACATAACTGATTCTACTCTATTATCAAGTGCACAAATACTAAATACACAATGTCTTTTCTCCAACTTTACAACTGATATTTTTCTTCACTGTTGTCTGTTCTTTCCCTCTTTAGATGCGCGATGTCCGTTGAGACACCGGATGGTTCGTGGTCATTCCTACGAAGAGCGAAGTGTGTGGAACCCAAAGTACTGTGTGGTTACTGACTGTCAGATGCTGCTTCTGAATGAAGAGGAGGTGGTGAGAGCAGACAGTACAGTCCGGTCTCTTGTCTGTCATCTTTCTCTGTGTCACCATTTTTTTTCTCTTGACAAATTCATTGAATGCTTCAATTTTTTTTTTTTTTTTTGATATTTTCCATCCATCTATTTCTCCGCAAAGATTTATTGCATCTCTGGATTTGCGAGTTGTTAGCCATGTGCACTGTGGGCAAACCAAACATTCGAAGTATGTGGTATGTGGGAATTCACACTGCAGTCCATCAGTAGCTGGGTGAGCTGGCTCTTTGCCTCCATTGTTTTGATTAGTGTCACACCGGATTATGCAAGTCTCAGTAAGATTAGAGGTCCGGCTCAGCAGAGATCAGGAGTCAATACGCTAATCTAAATTGCACTGTTCACTCAGCAATAACCCGTCCTTGTGAAGCTACTTTTTGTGATCCTATATTCAAAGGCCTTTAATCCACTTTGGCTTGCTTTGGTGTCTTCACAATGCATACATCCCTACAAATAGCAGGCATAGCAATATTTTATAATAATAATCTAATATTCAAGCCCTGTGATACTAATGACCCGGATGAATGGATGTTAAATGTGTGCCGTTCCTCACTGCTGGTGGGCAGCGATTTGGCCACCGCTGCAAACCCACCAACTCGAGGGTGTCACGGTTAAGGGTCAAAACACCCAGTGAAGGTCGGGCACCGTCTGATTGTGTCAGCTCCAGGCCGAATGCTATAGTTGCTCTATAAGAGCGACTGCATTTGTGGCATCTTTGGATGTGTTAAGCAAGACTGCTGTCAAAAACATTGTCTAATATGCTGTAGAACATTAATTACACAAAGCCAGATTTGTGACTTGTGTAAACTAAAGTAGCACACGGCCTTACAATGCAGGGATGTGCTTTTTAAAGTCAGATTTTTATTTATTTATTTATTTTGTAGTACTGGATTGAGCCACAGTGGGGCCTAGCTCTCTTTCTCTATAAAGCCACTGTAGATGAAATGATTTGATGATTACATTTTTTTTTTTAGCAGCTGAGACTTATTGAAGGCTGCATGAATGGCACAAAAAAAAATCATATTATGTAAGACCCCTTTTAAATAAATCTGACACTGGAATAAATTACTGAAACTGGGACTACTGAAAAAGTAATTATTGAATATACAGGCTCAGAATATTTCCTTTGTCCTAATACACTCTTTTTTTCCCCCTGTAATGATGTCGTAGGAAAAATGTTGCGAGGCATCTCATGTTTCAGTTTCCGCAGGTGCATTGATCTAAGAACCTTCAGCTGTAGCCTAGCTCATCCCTTCTGAGGGAATATAGGAAGCTTTGCATTAACTTTTTAAATAGTGTAGGCCACCTTTAAAGGAACAAAAGCGCAAGAACAAGGCATGGCCATTGGTTTTGCCAAACCTTTTTATATACCAGTGTGACTGCTGGAACTGGGAAGAACAGCGTGGCTTCAGTGTTTCTTTCAATGCAATTACCTAGCCACACCATGCTGAAAGAGAGCAATAATTGCAGGGAGGAGTAATTTCAATCGACCCACTGGCAGCCTTTCCACTATGGTGCTTTTTGTTTCTCAACAACAAAGAACAACAGCTTTTAAATGCATCCATCTAGAGACCCAGCCTTGAAAAGGTCATCTCTAACGCTGCTGGATTTCTGTCATGTCAGCACACTGTAATGGTGTGATGACATGGCTTCGACAGCTAAGCAAGCTCAACTCTAGTGAACAAGCAATCACACGTTCAGGGTCAAACAGTTATATGCGCTTTATGGACATTTATGTAATGGTAACTATTTTAGTAACTTTTGATTTTGATGTGACTGTTGTACTTAGTCGCAAAGGGAGTGATTTGGCTCAATAGCAACAATAAAACAATAGATTAATTAAAGCTCATTCAACCTGCATGTATTTAATGTGTAGTTGATGTGGGGAAGAGCGCGCAACGATGTTGTTGGCTTGCTGCAACGTTGGCATCCCATTACAGTACCACACTAGGATTCAGCGAGCTCTTTAGAGCGACCCGTACTTTCATAAATGTTTGTAAAGGCAGACTGCATGATGCTCGATTTTACACACCTGTGGCAATGGGACTGAACACATCATTTTTTTCAGTTCATTTACACATTTAATAAAAATAAAAATCATTCATTTATTAATAGAAATGTGCATTAATGCTGCGTACACTCAAACTGTGGGACTTCACGAAGAAAAAAAAAGAGAGAGGAAGCCGTGTGACCGGCTCAAAAAATCAGTCGGAACAGTTTCAGCAGCAATCAGAGTTATAGAACGATCCATAGCACCCCAATCAGAGCTGCAGCTCCTAAAATGATGATAATTGTGCACATAGTGCTTTACTTGCGCATCCGCCACCAAAGGATGAGACAGGCCAGTGCTTCATGCATGGCACAAGGGTTTTTAAAAGGAGTATTATCTGCAAAAGCCGATAAAGGTGAAGAACTTTGCATACAAATCGTCAGTGCCGTCCGAGGGAAAGAAAAGCACAATATTGCACGATTTAACAAAATAACATAAAAAGGAGTGCGGCGTGCTCTTATTTAGTCATACAATGATATGTTTGTTCGGCTCAGATGGGGACCCGCATGATTTGGTATGAACTTGGTGAATTTGTGTCCTGATACCGAAGCTCCGAGGTGAGCAGGTGGAAAAAGCAAACTGTTGAAGGAATGATATAAAGGAACTCTCCAGATTCTCCATGCAGAGGATTGACTATCAAAAATAAAGTGTGGCAAAATAAGTATCGGGAAAAAAAACATGATTTGAATCTCAGTAATAAACGGTGTACTGACAGCCTTGTCTTTTTTATAGTAGAGTAAGTCTTGAGCTGTAATTGTGCTGTATAACACAGTTTGTTCCTCTCTTTCCTACCAAAGTGTACAAAAATGTGCAAATGAAAAGTAAAAAGTAATCAATGCGTAAAAGTACAGCGAGACTCGAGTCTTTGAACAAAAGTTTGATTGTTTTGTTTGTTGTGATGATGTTTGCTGTAGGGCTTCTTTGCAAACACTCGCCTTTCTTTATTGTTTTGTCTCTGACTTTTTGTTTCATCCTTTGTCGTTTTCTGTTTTTCTGTCTTATTCGGTTCACTTAATCTTCTTTCATCATTTTTGTCTCTTTTCGCTCGTTCCCGTTTCTCTTCTTTATTCATGCGCCGTGAACCGACGTTATGAGGAAGACGTGAAAAACATAGCGTGACAGCAACCGATGCTCACTTAATCAGTGCGAGTCTTTTGAGATTCGTAAAGCCAATGTGACTCTTCCTTAACACATGACAAAATAGACCTGAACAAAACACAAAGAGGAATAGAAAATGAATGCAAAACTTAGTGGATACCAGTCTTTACATTTCTCAACTGTGTTACAATTCTTGAGGGCTGCAGTGCGATCCCTGAAAGCTTCCTAAAATCTATATTTTTCTTATTTCTATCCAAGCTTGTTGTGAAGCTTTTACAGCTTCCTTGGGGCCATGGAGCACACTGTGATCCAGCAGGTCTCCCATCTACTGTACACTCACCAACCACTTCATTAGTTACACCTTGCCAGTACTGGGTTGGACTCCCTTTTGCCTTCAGAACTGTCTTAATGCTCTGTTGCACAGATTCAACAAGGTGCTGGAAACATATATTAGAGATTTTAGTCAATACTGCCATGGTAGCATCACAGAGTTGCTGCACATTGTTGGCTGGGCATCAATAATGTAAATCTCCTGTTGCACGGCATCCCAAAGGTGCTCTATTGGATTGAGATCTGGTGACTTTGGAGGCCATTTGAGCACTCATTATGCAAGAACCTAGTTTGAAATGATTTGAGCTTCGTGACATGGTGCATTATCCTGCAGGAAGCAGACATCAGAAGATGAGTACACTGTGGTCATGAAGGGATGGGCATGATCAGTAACAGTACTCAGGAGTGGCTGATGAGTGTACACTATATTTCTAAGGCGCACAGAACTGCCAGTACAGGGGGCTCTTAAAAACAATGAAAATTTTTATACTGGTGTGAAAAATTGAAAAATCCAAGACACAAATTCAACAAGTTAACATGGCTCTCTGACAAAAGCTATCATCTTAATTGAATAATCAGCATAAAAAAGATACATTACAGCTTACTGCAACATTACTGCATCTGCTGCGTTCTACTCAGTCAACGGTTTCATTATAAAACTTGCCAAATGAGTTTCTGGATGTTCTAAAGCTATAAAACAGCAAAAGTGCTTGTTAGCATTTTTTGCACTGATTTTACTGTTTGGTCTCTGTGCTATTGCTAGCCAGTTTCTTAGACCCTTACGTACCATCTCCAACATTACTCCAACATTAGTGAGTTTTTTTAGTGCTTTAGTGCTTTTTTTTAGTGCTGGTAGCTACAAGATCTGTAATGAACTCACTGAACTGACTGAAAAAAAGGACAGCATTTGGGAAGGTATGCTTCAGGTTATGGAAAGTGATTAGTTTGTGACTCTCCAGCAGCTGGAGTCTCATCTCCACTCTTTTAATATTTTAGTCATCTGAATGTAGGTTACGTTCACTCTTCAGATAAATTATTACACTTTGACTGAGCTTGGAAAATGAATAATTGGATGAGAGGGTGATTAAGATTATTAAATAATAATGATCACAACAAAGCCACAGATTATACTCCAGTCCCTGCTCAAAGCCAGTGTCCCAGAATCTGCTCCTTGCACTACTGTACTGCACACAAGACTACAGGCACTGTCTCAGGGAAAAGTGGTTCAAGTTACAGCCAATATTACAAAGTCATTATTGCTACCAGACACTATCACCGATACTGTCAGTTTGAGCTGTCCTTAAACCTCGAGTCCCGTGAGGCAGGGAGAGGGGAGACTCACAGAGATAAACAGACGGACATGAAAACACAGGAACAGAGAAGCAGACAGACAGACAGACAGACTGGGTGCTGCATTGAGTTGAGAGGTGTGAGGATGTTCGATAAGCCATTATCACTCCACTTGGAGGACAACTGGCCCTTTCTTTCTCTCTCTCGCTTTTTTTTCCCCCCCTCAACGCACCACTTTTCTCACCGCAACCATTCTTTTTTCCTTTGTCTGTCTAATCTTTTGGAGCCAAACATTTGGTATGCAAGCAGTAGGGTGATATGATCTGACACTGACTGATGTGCTGCTAATGCCTGCTCTGTTTTAGTCAATGACTGCTAATTTATCAGGACTTCTACAGCTATTGTGTGCTGATGGCCCAACACACCCTTAAAGATGGTGACCAGAATAACTGCAACAACAGATAAGGGACCTCTCAGTGACTGTTGTGTGTGCTATTCATTTGTTTTTTTGTAACACCACCATTTTTTTTTAACCATTCTCCTTTGCTATCTACTTTGTGATTTTGTTTTATTCAGGATTTTATCTGCCTTGAATTATTTGCTCTGTGTCTGTGTCCCTTGTGTCGCTCTCTTCCTCAACAGACCCGTTTCTTGCTTCCGCAGGAGAGGCGCTCTGCGTCATCCAGGGGCCATCTCCTGCGTCGCACCATCAGCGTCCCGGTGGAAACACAGTTTCCAGAATTCCACAGCCAGCTGTCCACTGAGAGCGGTGAGTAGCCTGAGGATATACCTCTGCAGTGTTCGCAGTGCACACACATACAGTATGCATTCATACACATGTACATATACTGAATACTTCAGTTGCTTCCTATAAGCCATTTAGTTAAAGTACAGTAACTATAATTATAGATATTTAAAACAGGATCTGTTAATATGTTAAGACTAGATACAAACAGTTGGTGCTCTGCTTTTTTCAGTCCTCTGTGTCCAAAGCTGCTGAATTTCAGTGCTGAACTTATCTTGAGAAGTGCTTCTTTGTACTCCTCTGTGATATAACCAGTCACACAGCTAATACAAACAAGTGAGCCTTGAACTGCTTACATGCCTGTTTTATATCCACTAGATGGAGAGCTTGCTGCTTTGTAGCACTGCTCTGCTCTTATGCTGTCACATTTTAACCGCTAAGAGAGACAAAGAAAAGTTGTTTCCGAGCGCTGCAGTTCCGGTGAACTTTTTCTGTTGCTTTTATGTGATAATAGCGTTTTGAATGCTTTGAAGTGGATACGTGTGTCACTAAAAGCTGGAGTCTGTGGTTGTGTTGAGGATAAACACTTGCGATCACTCCAAATGGGACACCACTACCACGATTTCACTGATTCTGTGCTGTGTGGAGCCAGCTCTGCCTCGAGTTTCAGGATCATGGCCATGATTACTGCAGATACTTAAAGCTCCTGTTTTTAGTTTAGTGAATTTTTTTCTTCCTTTCTTGTTTGAGACTTAAAGTTCAAGGCCTGGTTGATATGGAATTTGCGGCTTTGACCAACCATCACCATTAGAGGGAGCCATTTAATTCCTTTTAACGTTTAACTCGACTTCAAAGCACTTAAAAAAGTGTTTCCCAGACGAGGTCAGTTTGATGGGCAGGGTTGGGCTGCTCTAATATAGACGAGTCAGTACGTTGCTTATGTTACTTTATTGTCACAAATTCTAGATTTTTGTAGTGAGTAGTTCTGGTTCATTTGTTGTGTCAGCATTTGTGCTGTTAAGCTGCCATGTTGCTCTCTCTGTCCCTTAGTTAAGCTATGTCTAATGTAAGGATAGATTATTACTGATGTATTTTGCTGTAGTTTTGTCTGTTGCTTCTATTTAATCTGTTGGAAATTTCCCCTATTTCTATTTCACTGGGAGGAGAGCCTGCAACTGTTTGGATGTAGTAACTGCGCCCTTACATGTGTAATATTATTGTTCATATTCTTGTTTACTTTTATAGTGGTACTGCACTGAACGCACAGCCTAAACACCTGAAGCTGGTCTCCTTATCCAATGTGCGCCTTTGTTTTCCCTCTGAAGAGATGATTATATATTTACATGTAAAACAGAGACATTACATTTTGTTTCAGTGGATATTAACTTGTTGATTTCAATCTTCTTTTTACTGCAGCTACTCTAAGGGCATTGGTTCTTTCTTATAAGTACTGTAACGCACACAAAAACCTGGGCAGTGTTAGTTCAGTCTGCTGACTAAAGTGTCTTTTCATTTATTTTGTGCTCTCAGCTAAAATGTTTTAAATATTTTAAATTGTCTTCTTTCTGGCGCTCTGTTTTTGACTCATATCTTTAACCTTTACCGTCTGAGTAAGGCCACATTACTGTTGTTAGTATAATGAGGGCTAGATAATGTGACAAGCAGAAAGGTCTTTCTGTCTCCTGGCTGACAGCCAGGATCCTGTGCATAGCAGACACTTGGCTTCATTTCACAAAAATACACACACGCCATAATAAAAATCAGAAGAGTTTTGCGATATGAGTATCCCATTTTTTTTGTGTGTGTCATCTATACTGATTGATTCGAGCGATGACATGATAATGAGAAATCAGCAGAAGGCACATGATTATCCTGCATCTCGGTGATTAGGTTGATTTTGTTTGGGAGGAGATGGAGGCTAAACGAATAAATAGTCTGTCGGCTTCTCCCATAATTACAGGGTACCTTTGCAACTTTGCCAGTGACAATCAAAAACATTTCCATGATGATTATGTAACACAGTCGCTGAACTGCTGATTCGCATTTCCATAGTCAACATCATCTATCCTGAGTGTTAGGTAGAATGCATTACAATACATTAATATATTACTGTAGCAGTTATTATGTCAGAAATTAAAATGTAGCCTCATACTGTATGCTGCTGCGTTGCCTTGGAGGTATTTAGGCAAATTAATCGTATTCTTTAATAGGATTGCCATGTCGCAAAGATTTTGACTTCAGCAACATCTCCATATGCAACCAATCCACTTTCTTACTGTTGTCAAATTCAGGGTGACAGTGGGCTGGAGCCTGTGCTAGCTTTCACAGGGCAGACACCTATGACCAATTCAGAATCATCATTTAACCTAACATGCATGTCTTTGGACTGTGGGGGAGAACAGGAGGGAACCCAAGCAGGCACAGGGAGAACAAACTCCACAGAAAGCCCCCCAACCAGGAAGCAGGTTCCAACCAGCAGCTTTCGTGCTGTGAGGCGCTAACTGCTACGCCGTGCTGGCTGACACGACACCACAGCAAAATCTAAAACATCAGGGAAAGTGATGGAATAATAGATGACAAATTAATTTTGTTAATGAATTCGTGTTTGATACCCTGTAAAGATGGCAAACTACTTTTGAGAGACCCTTTTTTATCACTAATTATAGTTTTGCAATTGATGTAAGTCTTCATTTGAAATGTTTTTTGTGAACCACCAGTTATGATAAAAAAATTAGATTATATTATCTTCTGGAGAGCAGATGTTCAGCAGAAACACGATGGTCTCCAACACTGAGCGGAAAGTAATCGTAAATGACTCAGTTTTATTAAATATCAAACGTTTCCTCATACAGGGGCAAAAACAAGTGCCACATGAAAAATGAATCACCTCAAAAACCAAATTGACAGAAGGGTTTCTAAATTTATTCCTAAAGCAAGTAGTAATGTGTGCTCTAATCCCCTCAGCAGTGTGTAACCTTTAAAGCGGCATTGTGTGTGTGTGTGTGTGTGTGTGTGTGTGTGTGTGTGTGTGTGTGTGTGTGTGTGTGTG